>MJUU01064134.1:7818-31051 GCA_002080025.1 Modiolus philippinarum
TCAAAATGGCGACCGGTGCCATGGAAATGGTAAAAAAGGCGGGAAAATCAAAGTGCTCAGAATTTGATGAAATTTTACAGGAAGGTTGCCTTACATGTGTAGAACAGACTCCTTCTGTCCAAGACCTCAAAATGGTGGTCGGTGCCATGGAAATGGTAAAAAAAAGGCGGGAAAGTCAAAGTACTCAGAATTGGATGAAATTTTACAGGAAGGTTGCCTTGCATTTGTAAAATTGACTTCTGGTGTCCAAGACCTCAAAATGATGGCCGGTGCCATAGAAATGGTAAAAAAAAAGGCGGGAAAATCAGTACGCATAGAATTGAATGAAATTTTACAAGAAGGTTGCCTTACATGTGTAGAATTGGCTTCTGGTCTCCAAGACTTCAAGATGGCGACCGATGACATGGAAACTTTAAAAAAGGCGGGAAAATCAAAATGCCCAGATTTGGGTGACATTTTACAGGAAGGTTGCCTAACAAGTGTACAATTTGGTTCCAGTGTCCAAGACTTCAAAATGGCGACCGTTGCCATGGAAACGGTAAAAAGGCGGGACAATCCAAGTGCTCAGAATTGCATGAAATTGACAGGAAGGTTGTTTAAAATCTGTGGATCCCATCTAAAGCCTTTGAATTCTGATATGGGAGTTCGTTTGGGAGACTTCTTGTGTTTGCATCCAAACACAATTAATACTAGTTTTCCTTGTTAGCATATAAAGTATAATGAAATTATAGTTGGGCAACATTTATAATGTAACCATAATACACAAGAATATATACTTGACTTTGGTCTGTAATTCTCATACAATATGGGAATTTCCTGATATACAAAGTAAAAATTGATACTTGCATTTGGATGGAATCATGGGACATAACAAATGAAACTATAAATGAAAAACGAACATTAAAAAAATGGGGGTCCTCATGGGGGGGGGGTCCTAGGAGTCAATTAATTATTAAATTTTTGCCTTGGTAATCAAATAATCATTAAATTTTTACCTTNNNTACTTGACTTTGGTCTGTAATTCTCATACAATATGGGAATTTCCTGATATACAAAGTAAAATTGATACTTGCATTTGGATGGAATCATGGGACATAACATATGAAACACAAATGAAAAATGAACTTTAAAAAATGGGGGTCCTCATGGGGGGGGTCCTAGGAGTCAATTAATTATTAAATTTTTGCCTTGGTAATCAAATAATCATTAAATTTTTACCTTGAAAATCAATAAATTTTTGGCTTAGTAATAAAAAAAATATATAGAAATGCAAGCTAATAATCAAATAATCATTAAATAAATGCTCTCGTAATCAAATAATCATTAGAAAAATACCCTGATAATCAGGTAATCAAGAAACACACGACGGGCCTCAAAAATCCCAGACGCCGTGTGTTGGCGGGAAATATCTTAACATTACAACTTTATTGTGAATTTATTGTGTCATTTGACTAGAAAGATAAAACCTAAAGGATCTGAATTTTTCTGATATTGAGATTCGATTGTTCAGTACTGTTATGACGCAGCAGTAGAGTATCTATTCTGGTCAGAAATGGAAAGGAACAAATGAAGCCAAATATGATGCTAATATTTTGAGTATTGCATTATCTAGTACCTTCACGTATAACTCGTTGCATCAAACCCTATGATACTATTAAAATCGCAAAATCAGATATGTTATGATTCTGTTATTCCACCTTCTTGATACATGAATATAGATGCATGTGACCCACATGAATAAGTGACCGTCCACACGGTGACGTTGCCTACTTATTGTAACAAAATTCTGATTTCTGTCATGAGGGCATGTTTCATTAAAACATACATGGAAGACCCCTTCAAATCACTTCTGTTGACGATGAAGCTAATATCTCGAACGAAAATAAAGAACTTGTTTTTTAAACTGCATTTTTGGATGGCTGCTTCTTTACCCTAGTACCTTCCCCGAGTGTCGTATATGTTTCAATGAAACAACCTCAAGAAATTGACCTTAAAAATCCTGCAAAAACATTTTATTAAAAAAAAGACAAATTTATCATAGAAAAAGATTTATCATTACCGAAGCAGAACCCTCCCTTAGACTACTATTCTTTCACTAGTGTTCACACAAAACCCTGTAAAGAGTCGGTGTGAAACTTTTGTTTTTACCAATGTTCACTATATTTGCAAAGGGTGGAATCTACGTTTTCCAGCTTGTGGATTGGTATGTTGCTGCTTTTGCACTTCCTATATTTGGGTTGTTGGAATGTATTGTATTTGCATGGATTTATGGTATGTATATATACGCTGGTCCAAAATGAAAAAATAAAATATATTTCTTCTTGTATAACATTGTTTTGAGAAAGTGCATTAATAGTCTCAAATCCGAACTTTTTTTTATTATTTACAGGTACTATAATTTTAGAAATTCTTAAAAAGTGTACTCTCAACACAATTTTAGACGAATTAAATGCATTTTTAGCAGAAACTCTTCATGCTATGTTGGAAAAGTTCATAGTTGAGAAAGTAAATGCACTTTCTCAAAAATTAAGTGTACTGTGTTGTATGTAATATACAGGAATAATGGACATTAGTAGTGAAGTGTGTCACCTTAGATCCCATTCAGCACATGCTAAATTGCTAAATTTAATTAAATATGTAAATGAGCTTATTAACCACGCCCATTTTTTCCTTATTTAGTCATCCAAAAACCCTACTTCCAAGCGTCAAGAACGCAGAGCACCGTGAGCGTAGCGAAATGGTGTAGGTACAACCCAGTTTGTTTTGTCACTTCAAACCAAACATATTTCTATTGTTTTATTCTGTTTTGATGCCTTCTCTGGCGTTGCTTGAATAACTATTGCGAATAGAAGTCTTATTCTTTGTATTTGTACTTTATCTCAATTTTGTCACTCTTATATTTTTTGGTCCAATACTTCAATCTTTTCTATGTATTTTCTGTACTCTTGTCTTACATATGACCGTAACCAAACGGTGTTTGTATTGATTTGTCTTCATGTCTTTTGAGATATTGTTTTACCCTTTGTCTTTTATGTCAGCTATCTCCCTTTGTTTTGTGTACTCTGGAGTCCATATTTTATCTTGTTTTGTTCTAACGTTACCCCAGCTTTTGAATCTGTTTATTGTTTTACCATGTACTTTGTATTATTGTTTTTTTTTGTCATTACTTGTATGATTTTTTTTCAATTCGGCAATAAATAACCAACTAATCTACATATGCATATTTTATCTTCCCGTCATCAAGCAGTCTTGGGTCGGAGAGTCATCCACATGACGCCTTTACAATTTAAAATCCATTGGGCCTCGTGCTATAATCGTCAATGGCCACCCTTTTGTCGAATACGATTCTTTAAGTCTTTGTTTTGATACACGGACAGAAGTTTCATTTTGTTTCTCAAGATCCTGAAATTGTCACTCACGGTCTTCACATCGTTTCTGTTGTTGGTCACCATGTCTTTAATCGTATTGAAGTTGATCGTAGGAAGTTCTTGTAATTGAGCGTTATTCCTTTTACTTTACAGACAGTTTCGGTTTCACCGTTGTTTGGTTTGGCTAATTCATAGGCGTAATTTTTCGGTCCACCGGTAACAAACTCGGAAATATGGTTTCCGGCTACTTCATCTGTAAGGTCTCCTAGATAATCGCCTAGTTCTGGTTTCCACTTCCCGGGTTTCGAGGTGAACACGACAGGGTCTGTGTCAGCGTATAATGTGCCGGTGTTCAATTGTTCTAAATAACAAAATACTGAAGTTACTGTAAATTTGATTTCTGCATATGCGCATTTCGACAACTTATGTCTCTTCGGTGCAGATAAAATCAACATGTGTGAAATAACTATACAGCTTCAGTCTCGCTTGGGCCGTCCTGTACGCGGCAATGATCACGTTGGTCCGTCCAGATTCAACGACGAATTCCTCTTTATATCGATATCTAACACCAACCATCGTATCACTGACGAAATTTATTCCCGTTACACTGACTTTGTCGCTGGATAGGAAGTCTTAATAGTACTATGCCATCAACGTACCAAGCATCAAAGCAGAGAAGACGCTTCAGTCCAACCTAACACGATGAATGGTTTTACTATCACATTGAAGATCGTACCAAACGAACAAACAGTACAAATCCCGAACCAAGAAGATGCAGAAGAAATCAACATCCAGTTGAATGGACTTTAACTCCAGATATCTGATCTCCGACCAGTGCCTGTCTCATGACGGAGAAAATAAAATCTAAATTTGACAATGACTTTGTTATTCTTATGATCCCTAGAGTCACATCACAAGCGTGATTACACCTTTCCCTACATAACAAAAGCCACTACTTAAGGAAAAGTAACAATTCCCAAACCCACGAACAGCAGCAATATCCCAAACTGGCGAGCAGCAACAGCAATATCACAAACGCCCCCAGCAGCAGCAGCAGCAGCAGCAAAAGCCGCTTATCCATCGTACAAAACTGAAAATATCAAGAATAAAATCAGGCAATTCTTGAAAATGAACGCTTAGATAGTCAATTTCAGCACCATACAGAAGAAATATAGATTTCACCGCCGCAAAAACGCCAAAAGTGTCAATTTCACCGCAGCAGAAACGCTAAAAGCGTCAATTTCACTGCAGCAGTAACGCTAAAAGCATCAATTTCACCGCCGCACAGAAGAAAGATAGGTCTCGCCCCCGAAAAAGCTGGAATTGCATAGAAAAACGCAAAAAAATTAAACAAACAAAATCGCAATTAGAAGAAAACTTTTTACAAAAATTGACAATACAACTAGAAAAATTAATGAAAAACGTAAAGTAAAACAAAAATCTAACAAAACACAAAACATAATATAAACCTGAAAACACAAAAATAACAAAACAAATGTGATAAACGTTAAACATAGTGAAACTCAAATTGAAAAATGTGTATACAATTCTTAAAACATATCAAATAAAACTCACAATTGTCATAAAAATGTTAAAATTAACAAAACGCGTGTGCTGAATTTAAACAAAAATTAAAATTTAACAGAAAGATTTGATTAAATGTGTACAAATAATTTATAAAATTGTTTACGAACACGAAAATGAACAAAACCCATGCGATAAAATTTGAAAAATACAAATAAGTTACAAAAAATGTTAAACGAATAAGAAAATAAACAAAACATTGGGAAAATTGTAAAATTTAAGAAGAAAAGCAAATAAAAAAAGAACATTACACATTTAATACTCATGAATGATTCAAGTCATAAAACTATTAAATATGCGAAGCATAAAGTAAATGAAACGCTCCTATTATGATTCGCGTCAGTATTATTCAATAGAACACCTTGAAAATAATTAACGCCATCGATTACATCATCTTCTGGAATATTCGATCTATTAAAAGAAACATGAAAACAATGGAGAAATGAACCGACCAATCAAATTGCAGGAAATTCAACCAATCAGATGCCGACTTTCTTATAAACCAGCCAATCAGAACACAGGATAATCGACCAATCACAAAGCCCTTAACTAAAAAAATAGACCAATCAGAACCATCGTTACAAATCGTCTACCTGTACAATCAAAAGTTGAATTGAACAGACGTTCAAGATTGTTATACTGTCAGCCGTCGTATAAGCAAACATGCCAGGACTGCCATTCATTTTAACGTGAAATGGAACTGCATTACCCTTTATCTGAAGATGTCATTCTCCAGTGGTGAATAAAAGGATATGGAGTAAATGCACATGAGACAAAGTCTCTACAAAAACATGGTAAAAAACAAGCAAAGGAACAACGCTTTTATTGTTGTTCTTCATCTTGAAGTCACCATGAGGCCTTCAACAATGAGCTTTGCTCATGCCTCATAGTAAGTTCAAGACGGCCCCTAGCACCGGTTTAAGCGGTCCAAGTCATTGAAGACCATGCGTCCACTGTCTGGAAACTTACCAGGATAAATGGAGTTTATGACTTGACGATAAGATGGCGGCCTTCGAAAAGTACCCGGATGACCCACAGCGACATGACTAGATCTACTGATAGGCCTAAGCCAAAGAAGAAACCTTCGAAGGCTAGAGCAGAGAGGAACAACCGTCGGCTTAAGGCTTTTTTGGAACGCAAACTCGAACAGGAGGATGGAATCACCACTCCAACACCTGAAACACCGATGGCACATGTCGAACCAGAAAAAGAGATTGATGACGACAACAATGGAAGTACCATGACAGAGTCAGATACCTCTGAGTCCTCGGATGACGAGAGCCAAGCATCCAGGGATATGGAGATCCACGAAGTACCGGGTGGATCATCAGAGTCCCGAGAGTCAGAGAAGGGATTCGACACCTACGACACCAACACAAGATCAGCAGGAAGAGGAATAGAAGATTGTCACTAGTAGGACGGTCCCGCCCTTTACTAAGGGTGCCGAGGGTCGATCCCCTACCTTGCTACCAGGAAAGACTGAAAAGATTTACTTAAATAAAGCGCAAGAGACTTTCATTTTTAAACAGAAGATTAAACAGAACACCAGTCTACCTGCTTGTCTGGCAACAAACCAAGAAACAAGATCGTCAGACCAGAAGACGACAAGGGTTTCTACGAGTACATCGAGGGATCAGTAGCAAGCTGGTCAGACATAACAGACCCTAAGAATGTTTACCACTACGAAGTAGTCAACGAAATCATAAAGAAGATAGCAGATCAGTACAGATTGAAGTTAGAAACAGAATAGTTGTTATTAAAAATAAAGGGCGAGATAAGGCCCTAACCATAGCACCCCTCTTTGGCTAATTGTTAATTGTTGTATTCAAAATTAAGTCCAGTCCCCCCCCCCCAAAAAAAAAAGAAAAAAAGAAAAAAAAACAGACGTTCCCAGCGAAGATAAACAGAACAAAGGTAAGTGAACTTAATATAACTTATTCAAATAAAAAAAACGTAAGTCGAATACGAAATTTTCAATATAGTTTAATTGAACGATAAAGTTATTGAAACTAAGTAAGTAGTTAATAACTCAATAGAAATAATTATCAATATTATATAAATAGTAATGTATTTTACCTTTGCAGATGCATTCATGTGGATATTGTCATCAGTCCTTTGACAGCAAAAGAGAATTGTTGAGTATTAAATTTAGCGATTTAACATGGGCTGAATGGGATCTAAGGTGACACACTTCACTACTGACATTTGATGGTTTTGAAAAAATTGAATAATGTTTGAATATAATCAATTTTTAGAAGTATGAGACTTTTCGGGTCTTTATAAAAAAAAGAGTGTTCTTAAACCAGTGACCTTGGTCTAAAATAAATACATGCAGACATATATACTAAAATATGAACAAATTATATTTTAATATGTTGTGTATCTTAACATAAACTGATTGATAACTATTAACGGTTTCTTTCAAAATTGTTTATTTTCTAGCACTGGAATAGTTACGATCGATTGAGTAGTTATTAGATAAAAGCATCCTTAAGCCATTTGAAATATTCCATCTTTTTGGATATCATTACTGTTTCAGTGCATAATTTTCAGAATAAATGTGGAGAAGATAACAGAAAACACCTACAATGGCCGAACATTACAATTACATGCCAAAATCCACCAGGGAACTGCACAAGAAAAACAATATAAAACAAAGGACAAACGTAGACAATGATAGGAACTCGGGATAGCCGGACTTGGTACCGGCACTAGAAAGAGCTTGCAGCATGTTTAAAACGCTTTAATGGTACCCAAACTGATTCAGCAGAAAAGTTCAATGAGCAGAAGGAGTCAAAAGATATAATTGATATACGTCATCATTGATTACGTTGCTCGTTTTGATAGGTTGGTTATAAAACTAATTACTGTGTTAGGGTCATTGATTCCTGCGTTTCTTAGTTCTTGGTTTGAGGACTTTTCTTTTGCCAGTTTTGGAAATTAGGGATTTCTATGGGTTCTTATTTTCGTTGGTTAAGTGCATAAAAGTTGCCACCAAAAGAACAATTGTAAATTCAGAGTAAATGAAATGTTTTTCTGTATTCCCACTTTCACCATGTCTCGGGACTCTAATTTTTGTAATACCAAATCCTTAGTTCATTCGGTGTTCTACTGCCGATATTAGGAATCGTGCATATGCATTTTCACTCTTAAAAGTGTTTTAATTCTAACTTATTACGCTATGTCTTTAAAGACTGAAAATAATATTCATAAATTGATATTTTTCAGTATTATTTCTTTTATGTTTTACATGTTTTAGGCCTGGATAGATTATCAGAAGACGTCCAGTTAATGTTAGGAAGAGGATTTCCAATGTTCTTTTCTATTTGTTTAAGATTTGTTACTCCAGTGATATTGCTGGTAAGGATGATCCTAGCTGTAAAGAAGCTATATAGTTTTCATTACAAATACGAATAACTTTTACTGAAACTTTTTTCCAAACTTTTTGGGTGTTTATTTCATATGGACAAATAAGATCAAATGTGTATGTGAACTTTGTAAATAAGTTAAACCTGTGTATATAGGTCACTCAGGGGAATCATGACAAGTGTCCACTGTAGGCAGCTAACCAGTATAATAATAAGCCAATTTTCAAACTTTTGTTTTGTATTCGAATTAGAATGTTTGTTTTACCTGTGCACAAAATTTACATGTAGAAAAGGGAAGTTTGACTAAACCGATTGGTTTTAATGACCGCGTTGAGGATGTTACCGTTATAGAGACTACCTTCGTATAGTTAAATCTGTAGGGATGCAAAAAGGTGAACGCTATAAAAAGGTTAACGCCCGCATACAAAGGTCGCCGTTAGTTCAGGTTTTACTTAACTCCAGACCACCATTTGATATTTTGATTCTCAGTAGAGTAACATCATATAAAATCTCTTTTTAGTAAAAAAAAATAAACCAAACGAGTTTTCTCTTTTCAATTCAATATAACACAGGCCTTTGTATGTCTTTTTTTCAAAATAATCAGATACAAAGCAAACTGAGCCTATATCTAATAGAGTTAAAGAAGGAGAATTGAAATACGTGAATAGCATGAATAGCATTTCAAGCTTTTCTTGGGTATATAGGCTTTAGTCTGACTGTCCATCTGTCTGCTTGTCTGCTTGGGTACCTTCTTTGCGTACTCAAATTTTCTTTGAGCTGTTAAAATCAACTTCTCTCACACCATTTTAACAAGTGGTCCTTTCCTGACAGTGACTTTTCCTGTCCAACACGGCGGGTGTCTTATAAGAAGCAGCAGATGATTACTCTACCGGTCCCCCTGATCTCACCCTTTTTTTTTTATTGGGTCCGTGTTGTTCATCTTTGTGTATGTGTCTTCACTTTCCTTTTCTGTGCCGTACTCATGTTATGTCTCTGTTTCTTTGTTATTTCCGATGTTGCCATTGTCCTTGGATTATTCGTTTTGGATTGATGTCACTTACTTAACCTTACATTACTCTAGTGTATACTGAAAATATGCATATATTTAAATAATAGTAATCGACCACTTTTACTATTATTTGCGTCAATATATTTTTGCAGAGTGTTTTTGTGCCAAAAAAAAATTCGAAACATTCATTATTTAAACAAAACAAACATAAAATAAATAAATGAATACAGAAATAAAATCTACTACCACAATTAAGCAATTTTTGTCATTTATGGGATGTAAAGTAAATTTTAGAATAATGTGAACTGGATTGTCAAAGTTTAACTCGGAAAGAATGATACACTTTTGCAAGTAATATTGCTAGTTGGCTGCTTGCAATATGCAAATCATAGTTTGACATTATTAAATGATTTTGTTTAAATGTATGAAAAAAGAACCTGATGCGGTTTCTTTTAATTTGCAAAAGAATAACTACTGCAATTCTGGTTTTTAATAGACAAAACTACAGGGCACAAGTAATAATATACATGCATAAAACCAAATCAAAGGTCTTTTGCTAGATTATGCTTTTAAATTCAGTCTAGCTTTATATTTGGCTATACCCAATTATATGCTATCTTCATCACATATCAATAGATAAAGATTTTCGTTTAATCTAATTTACTTTATTATTCTATATTTGGCAGTGGTAAGCAATTATGGTAAAGTATAGCACATAAGCGGCGAGTTTTTTATGTAGATTATCAAATCCCAATCGTGGCGTACATTTTAAACACTTTAGAATATAAGTAATATGTCTACATTTCTTAAATACTTGCATTTCTTTACGATAACTGAATTCCGAAGTTACTGTAAATCAAGCTTTTCAGGGTGACCGGTTCGACAAATAATGTCAATTCAGTGCAGATCAAATAGAAAAATTAGAAGATATTAAACCGAAATATACGTACGATATTACATTTTACTATATCTACAAATTACACTGTAGGGAATCGTGGTGTCCTGTTTCATTGGATATAAACCACCAACATACGGATCTTACCATTTTCCAAACTACGCTGCTGCTATTGGGATATTCATTTCCATTTTACCATTAATTCCTATACCAGTTTGTGCTGTCGCTACCATAAGGAATGCAGAAGGTGCAACACTGAAAGAAGTAAGCATATTAATTTAGAAATACAACTGGACCCCCCAAAATAATACAATCAGGTCAGTTGTATATATTTCTCTTAAACTATATTTTTCACAGAAAAAAAACATATATAATGAAACCTGTCTTTCCGACAACTGAGGATTCCGACACGATTTTGGTCCCAAGGACAGCCTTTTAAATGCTTTTTAAACGTTTGATTTCCGGCAATCTGAAATCCCGCAAAGTTTTTATGGTCTCAGAGTGCTTTGGATTTGACCTGCAGTGCAGTCGGATATAGTAAAGACACTTAACACAAACCATTTATCATTATTTCAAAATAGATGTCATTCTGAGCGGAAATTCGGAATATATAAAAAGTCCCCTAAAGTTTTTCAGGAACTTCTGATTTTCTGATAAGGTCAGCAACTGTTTAATTTAGCCGATTATAGTGTATGTTTTATTTTTTAAGCTGTTGTAAGTTAAATTTAACAAAAATACACGATCGATATTAAAGTCTAAAGTTTGTACAATTGGCATAGGAATTAAGTAAGCAGTAAATAACCATAAAACGATGCAACTGTGTACGTAGATTCATTAAAAACCAAACATCATCAGATACCAACAAGTTAACTGATGATCAACAAAACCTTTGCTGTGCTATGAGTTTTACTTCGGTCTGTGAAAATCTTTGGCAACCAAGCTTTTATTGTTGTGTTTCAACTTTGAAGTCACCACGAGGCTATCAACATTGACCTTGGCTTATACCTCATAGTAAGTGAATGACTGCCCTTGGTACCCTTTCGAGTGAAATTCATTGTAAGACGTCGAATAATGCAACATCCATGTTAATTGTACGCCATTGATGCGCGATCGTCAACAAACATTAAACGTGTTACAACGAGAAATCACAGTGAAATTGCAATCCCCCCCAAAGGCCAATGCATGAGCATGATGACGATCAAATATTTGCTTGAAACAACATATGCTTTAATGCAATTTTTTACCTTTGAATTTTAAAAGGAATTAAACTTAGAGACACTAATCTGGTATCAAAGAAAAAGTGTCCATCTGAAGAACAGAGATGTTACAGAACAAGAAAGAGATATTGAAGAGTAATTCATAGTGTAGAATCTACGTCATATGCTTTTAATTGCAGGGTATATTTAAGCAATAACAGTACATTATTTGAATACCCGATGGCATCAATCGTAGATTTGTGAAATTGCAATCCCCCCGGTCAAAATGCAGTTTACAGGCGACTCGTAGCGGAGCATGTAAACGGATATTTTGACCGTCAAATTTAGATTGACGCCCTCGGGTATTAAAATAATGTACTGTTATTGCGATTCTAATGCAATTTATCGATTTCATATTCTGTTTTTAACTTGTGCATTTGTAACCGTATCAGGAACAAGATTAAACAGGGACCCTACTTTGTCCCAGTTTTGTAGGTGGTGGAATGGACGGTCAGTTTTGACCAATCAAAACCTTCGTTATATAAATGTTGCATTATAATTTTGAATTATTGAAGGTTTATATTTTTGAACTATTGAAGGTTTATTAATTTTTATACTTACAGAAAATAAAAGCATCTTTTAAACCAACCATTAGATGGATGCCTGTGAACAAAAACCAATGCTGTGAAAATATAACTAAAGAGGAAACGGAATCAAGTGTCATATAATAGGTTGTCTAAGTTCATTCAAATATTCGTATAAATTAGTGATATACATTGCTATTCTTTGTGTAATTACTTGTAATTTTGGCTACTCATTCATCATGTAAAAACAAAAATAAAGAAATATATGATGCACATATTTTTAATTCTTCGCAATAAACTAAAACGGTTGTAAATTATGCTGAGCCATATTTTTTTTTTATATTTTGAAGTAGTGAAAACCTGATCTTTGAACACCACTGGAATAAAACAACCAATACAGATATTCCAATAATTAACAATTTTAATGGTTTATCACATTTGGGTAGAGATTTATTGCAATAAAATCAACCAGTATTAAGCCACTTGTTACAAGGTTTCTAGGAACAGAAATGCAAGAATTTTCCATTGCTATTTTCGTATTCACTTCTACAGGTCTAGCCACTGTGACTCATATAATCATATTGAAGCGCTCTGTGTAGTTACTGTATGAAATGCAAGTTATCAATGTCAATTCCGTTGGTACAGTCAACAGGTCAAAATCGACTTGAAAAAAGTCGAATTTTGCCACTGAGGCCGTTGATTATTTCTAATATACTATTGCATTATGCAAAAATTCTTTTTTTTATGGAGATGAGAGGGACGGGGGTTATTACATATATATACCCAAGACCATCAATAAGCACAAGAACAGTCGCTCATTATCGAATGGAAAAAGGCATAGGTAACGTATAATAAAGAGGGAGAATGGTATAGTATTTGTTAGAAACACCTTGTTAGAAATTTCATTTGATTATAAGTGGGAAGATCAAAGGTAAAGTCCATTTTGTGGCTATGAAAATAGGGGAAAAATTAATTAAAAATCAAAGACAAACTATAGACATGTTTAGTGAAACATTTCTTAATAAAATAGTCAATTCATAACTGAAAAACATATTTATGGTATTTTCCACTCAAAAATAAAGATTTTGTCCATTACCTGCAATAGTATTTTTTCAAGACCACAAGTATGGGAGTGTGCCATAGAACTAAACAGCCTGACCTTACCCCTTACTGGTTATTGTTATACAAATTCTGTCACATGGCACTTATATACATGTGTAAATATAGGCCTAGCATTTGCATTTAAAGATAAACATCTTCAACATATGATTGTGGTTTTCATAACAAACAAAGGCCATTGGCCACTTGGAATCTAAATATGGCAATGCTACTGTGTTTTTATCAAATAAAGTTAACTGAGAAGAAATTTAGAGTACAAACTATAATTAAATTTAATAACAATTATACAAATACATTTTTCTTGAAAATATATTAACAGGTTTCTTTTAACATTTATCTTAATGTATAATCAAATATGCATAAACAAATTGTCATGATTCTGTTGCTTCAAATGATTTTCATACTGTCTTATGACTAAGGTACATGTATTTTAAAGTTTACATGTACTTTAATATATCCTCTTCAGTGTACAATACATAGTAGCATTCTGATATATTTTTTCATCATGGTATTGATTTTTACCTTGACAGGTAAAGTACAGAAGATATACACATGACTTCCAAATTTGGTAAAAAAAGTTTTACCTACATGCAACAAGTGGTCAGCTGACATATTCTTTATAAACAAACAGCACATGTTGGCTGTTGAAATAGATTTTGTTACTCCCAATATGGTAACACAGAAAACAGACATCTTTTTACCCTTAAGTGAAATAGACAACTTTTTTATTTGAAGAGAAATCTACACGTAAAATTTACTCCTAATATGTATGAATTAGCCCTTTAAATATATCTAATTTAAAATAAGGTATATTAATAACAGGATTTTTAATTAATTTTTTTCTCTATTTTTATAGTCACCAAATGGACTATACGGCATGTTGTTTACCATCATATGAAATGTCAGCATTCAGGCAAATTCTACTCATATGAAAGCAGACATGTAAGAAATTGTGCTCGGGACTAAAAGCCCTTATTTCATATTTTTTCCGTTTTATAAATTTTTCCATGAACCAACAGAAAGTGAAAGAATTATAAACGAAAAACGTTTTATTGACATTTTTAAACCAAAGCTAAATACAATATGAACAACGGCTTTATTAAAACTGACCGTCACAATATTTATTTTACCGTCGCTATTGACGACGTCGTCCTTAACAACATTTCCCTAAAGATACGTTGAACGTTGAAACCGGTAGGAAAAATGATTATGTGTATTGAACTGTATTATATAGTGTGTTAATATATAATTGCAAGAAATTGGCATTCTTCATTCGTTTTTGCATATATATGAAGTACCCAAAATTGGAACAAAATTTGTCTTAAAAAAATGAAATTAATCATTTTGGCTTGAATCATCTGCCTGTGATGTATTTTTCTATCTACTTTTTATCAATCCAAATCCAAAGTCCAAGTCTTTTAATATTAGATATTAAATTTTGTTGATTCCAGTGGGATTCGAACCCCTTCTGTCAAGGTTGTAAGGGTTAAAAGTCTGCCACGCTACCACTGGACCACGGTCGACATGTTATAATTTCGGTTAATTAATATACTTAAGTGTCACATAAAATACATTTGTAGTTCATTCTATTTTACATCCCTTTGGTCTCCCACAGAGATAGCGTGGGCAGTGTAATCTGTCTGTAATATCTGTGCATTCGAAGAACAGCCAAATCCCTCGGTGGGAAGGCAATCTCGATATTCATTTCTCTAATTCTAACCCCGTTGGGTTCCTACGATAGACTGTTATATTTTAATTTTTAGGCCCTGCATTAGCGTAAATGTTCGCAAATCCGGGGAGATTAACAAGTTTCCACGTTGACTGAATTTATAGACAGCTTATATATATATATATATATATATAATATAATGTGCCAAAGAAACAAATGAAAGTTTTTAGGCTATTTGTTTTTAGAAGTTCATAAAAAAATCGATATTACATTAAACAAAGTCATTTGACAATACCGAAGCTACTGTATTCAAAACATATGCCTCACTGACTGTGTGACGGGTGCTGTATACAGAGCAAGACATGCTTACCCTTCCGGGGCACCTGATGTTACTCTGTTTTTTGAGAGTTTATACTGTTGGTACTTTAGTTTTTTGTGTTGTAGTGGTTGTGTGTTTTGTGAGCATGTAGTGTCTGTGGTCTTCCGTCTTCTGGTGTTCTTGATTTTGCCTTTTTACCTTTTGCTTCAGGCGACATCAAGATGTAGACAGGAATAAAAGCCCTGTCCTTGATAAACTGGAGTTTTCTATGTATCGTGTGCGTTTGTTTCACATGTACATTCACTCCATATCCTTTCATTTTTTCTATTTGATTTTGCCTTTTCTCTGGACTTTTATTTATGTAAACTTGTGCTTTGTTCTTCGGTATTCTACTGCCGTTGTTTTAGTTTCTGGCAAGTAAATGCACGTGAGACAAAGACTGCCCACACATCAAAACAAATGACCTTCCAAAATCAATATCATATTTATTCTCAAATATGTGCAACAATAAAAAAAATTAAATACCGAAGTTACTCTGAATTCAAATTCTGCATATGCCAATTTCGACAACTTATGTCTCTTCAGTGCAGATAAAATTTAAACATTTGGAAGACCAGAAACTCAAAGATGTTTAAAATCTGATAGAGAACAAATAACCAATATGATCTAAATGTAAAGCTATGAAGCAATGAAGGGATATGGAGTAAATCCATATGTGATAGGTTTTCTCATCATGCTATTGTTCTTTTTACGCATGCTATACTTTGATAAAAGTATCAAATTAATAAATGCCATGTTTGAGATAAAATATAGGATCACTGGATACTGTGCTGCTAATCTGATCGATATAATCCAAGACAATTTAATCATGAGTATCTCCCTCATGCATAGCTCTGTCCTTAGCTGTATTTTGGCTTTTCTATTTAGACCCTTTTGGTTATTTGTTCTCCATCAGATTTTACACGTTTTGGTTAGTGGCCTTCCAAATGATTTGGTTTTATCTGCAGTGATGAGACATAAGTTGTCGAAATGCGAATATGCAGAAAATAAATTAACAGAACTTCGGTATTTTGATATCTGTATTCAATCGAATGTTGCCATCGCTGGGATCAGACAAGCTAAAGATTTGATAAACACATTCTAAAGACCTATCTTAGGATTGGTCTAAACTCAGCAACTACTCTCAAATGACAAGATCATTTATTTGTTTTCCAAAACAACGGCAGTAGAATACCGAAGGAACAAGGGAAGTGATGATCACAAAAATCAAGTCCAAAGACATGGAAAAACGACAACAGAGAAAAACAAACACAAAACAAGGACGTGAGACAGCAAAAAGACACTGAAATAAAAAGGCTACATAAAGAACTCAAGAACTCCCATGAAAACCAAGAATGAAATAATGCGCTCCGGAAGGGTAAGCATGTCCTGCTCCGCTAAGCTGCACACGTCACACTAACAGTGAGTCAATCTAGGGTTGAGTCAAAACCGCTTATATCAATTCTGTGAAAACGTTCAAATATCAATGTTTTCCACTAATGACTATTTTAAATCGACTCTAACTACCAGAAACAGTTTTGATACGAAAATAGGACGTAAAGGACACTAGGTAAGTGGTTTTACCCGAAAATACGCTAAATGTCCAAGAAAAATGCACCTTCCATTTCTACAACTCTTAGATTAAAAGATAACATCAGCAAACACCTACGATGACTGAAATTCTCAATCACTGGCCACAATCCACCACAGAATTTCTTGCATGATTTCTTTTTACCTAGTCAATATAATGCATAAAACTACACCAAATTTCGCTTTTACGACCGACATTTTTAGAATCTACTTATCTACTCGTTCAAATTTTATATACTATTGTGCTGTGTTAGGTTTACCGTATTAAGGATGTTCTTTGATCGCTTTAAAAATAAAAAAGTATTTCAGATAATTATAATTACATGTATTTTTTGTTAGAGAACTGAAAAAAGGTAATTTATTCCAGGAGAATAGATAGGTTGGTGATCTGGTTTTTGAGATATGGTTTAAAGTGAGGCGTGAAACGGATTTTTTCTGAATATTTCATAGGTCTAACACATGCAATTTTATCCAAATGTGTCCAAATAAATGGTACTCGATAAAACTTTGTGAGAATGCTTCTTAAGATTTACTCTATGAAATTATTAAACTAAAGGGATAAAACCAGAGAAGTCCGAAATCTGACAGAAATGCAAAAAAAAATAAATAAATAAATAAATGAAAGATAAAAAAATAAAAAATTGAAAAAGAAAAAAAGAAAACATGACCAACAACCATCATTAAAAAGGAAATAAGGAAATATGACCGATCGAGTCAAGCCCTTTAGATTCAATATTTGTCAATTGTTGTAAATAGGAAAGCCAAAATTCAGCTAAGGACAGAGCTTATAATTTCGGCACCGAATTCAAATTTGAATTACAGTAGTGGAATCATTAGAGACAGGGATGGTGACCTCTCTGACTTACATGTGAATGAAATTTGCAAAGAACTTCAACCGCAAGGTGTAATAGATGTAAAGAGATTCACCAAAAAGGTTGACAATAAAACAATAAATTTAAAAACCTATCTTTTAAAGTTTTCAAAACCCCCGGCTCCTAAATCCATACACATTGGTCCTTTTTTAATTATTAAGGTTGATACATTCATTCCTCCACCAGTGCGTTGCTTCAAGTGCCAAAAAATTTGGCCATGAGAGTAATTCCTGTAGAGGAAAGCAGCGTTGTTGTAAATGTGGACAGGAGGGCCATGATGCTCAAAACTTTAATAGCACTGCAAAGTGTTTTAATTGCAGTGGAGAACATATGGCATCCTCCAAAATCTGTCCAATTTACATACAACAAAAGGAAATTCAACGTATAAAAGCAGAAAAGCATTGCAGTTATCAAGAGGCAAGACGGATTTTTGCTGTCTCTAATAGTTCTATTATTGGTAAACCATCATACGCAAGGATTGTTAAACAATGTTCTACAGTTGCAACACAAACCTTCTTCACTTTGCCAATAACTTTTGAAAAGCCTTATCCGCTGACTTGTTCAAACCCAACGAATAAATCTGTTCAACCCCCACAGAAGTCTTCAATGTCATGTCAAACAACAGTTGTCAATCAAGGACAAGCTGAAGTTCATGCTCCTCCTACAACAATATCAAACCAGCAAAAAATACTAACAAAACACTCGAGCTGCAATACCTCAATCAAGCCAGTCTACACACAAACAGAAAAAAAGTCTATAAGCAAAAAAGTAAATCAAAAATTAACATCAAATAGCATCAAAAAGGCCGAGCGCGATGGTGTCACTGTTCACAACAGTTTCAGCGATTTACCAGCATTACCAGAGTGGGAGTCGGATGACGACCAGGACAGAATGGATGTTGATTTAACATTTCCAACACCAGATTTGTCCAATGAGAGATCTAACAGTATATACTCATCTGCTAGTGACTCTGGAAGGTCCACTCATCGGAACGGAAGTGATCAGGGACATAGATACCAAAGGAATTGGTCACCTATCAGGCCACCACGTCGATAATGGACTCCATAATTCAATGGAATTGTCGAGGTCTGAAAATTAATCTAATTGAGACTACTCTTCTTGTTCAAGCATTTTCTCCTGTGGCATTTTGTCTTCTGGAAACTCATTTAAAGAAAAAAATATATTAATGTAAAGAACTATTCGTTGTTCAGCACTTTTGCGGCAGAGGATGAGCGAGCTGCTGGCGGCTTAACTATCCTTGTCAACAGTAATGTTGTTCACAACACTGTTGATCTAAAAACTTATCTTCAGGCTGTTGCTGTTAGAATATGTTCTATTTATATTTCACCTAACACTAATCCTAGTCACAATCAACTCAAGACGTTAACAGACCAATTACCTTCCCCATTTATTCTAATTGGCGATTTCAACGGACATAACCCATTATGGGGTAGTTCTACATAAAATGATAAAGGTAAGAAAATTGAAGACTTAATGTCACAGGAAGGTTTATGTATTTTCAACGATGGTTCAAACATCCCGGGAATGGGGCTTACACAGCTATAGATTTAACTATTACTGATCCATCTCTTCTCTTGGATTTCTGTTAGAAAGTACATGACGACTTGTGTAGTAGTGATCACTTTCCTATTATTCTTGAACATCTTGCTTCCTCTGTTACTACAAAGCAACAGAGATTCAAGTTCGACAAAGCAGAGAATCTGTGTAAAGAAGATATCCATTCAGATTTGTTTAAGGATGTTGATGATCCTATTCTACTCCTCAATGACAAAATACTTTCCATAGCTGATAGAACCATTTCAAAGACCTCGACTAATCCAAAACACCCAAGCAAACCATGGTTCGATGATGATTGCAACGATGCTCTTAAAAATCGTAAGAAGGCGGAACGACGCTTAAACAAACATCCCACAACAGATAATCTTGGCAATTTTCGTGTCTTTAGAGCTAAGGCTCGCAGAACATTGAAACAAAGAAGGCGTACTTCTTGGCGTAACTTTGTTTCAAAACTAAATTGCCATACCCCTATGAACAAAGTTTGGAATATGATTAAAAAAATTAAAGGCAAAAATAAGAAAGCTACTGTCCATCATATTTAAAAAGGGTCAAGATTTTTTAACCTCTGAAAAGAAAATAGCTAATAAAATAGGACAAACGTTTGCCAAACACTCTTCATCTAAAAATTTAGGCCCTACATTCCAACGAATTAAACAACAAAAAGAAAAGAAAAAACTAAATTTAACTTCAAAACTCAGGAATTGGAAGACTATAACAGACCCTTTTCGGTAGATGAATTGAGAAAATCGTTGGATAAGGCACATGATACTGCATGCGGCACTGATGCTATCCATTATCAACTTCTCAAACATCTACCGGATTCAGTTCTTGACATCCTCTTCAATCTTATGAACAATATTTTGGAAACAGGAAACTTACCATCCATCTGGAAACAGGCAACAATAGTCCCTATTCCAAAACCAGGTAAAGATCATTCAGAAACGTCGAATTACCGTCCACTGGCAATGACTAGTTGCGCTTGTAAGACCATGGAACGTATGATAAATGATCGGCTTGTTTGGTTTCTTGAAGTAAATGGTCTTCTGTCTAACATACAAAACGGATTGAGATAAGGGCGTGGTACTATAGACCATCTTGTACCATCTTGTACGTTTTGAGACATTTATTAGAAACGCCTTCTTAAAAAAGAACATGTTGTGTCGATATTGAAAAAGCATATGACACAACATGGAAATATGGTATTTTAAAGGATCTTTTTGCTATGGGGTTGAAAACTTTCTTAAAGACCTGGAATTTAATGTCAGAGTCAACTCTACGCTGTCTGATCCTTTTGGACAGGAGATGGATGTTCCGCAAGGAAGTATCCTTTCCGTTACATTATTTAGTATTAAAATCAAGTTTAGCTGAGGTTTTGAAAAATAACATTGATGGTTCACTGTATGTAGATGACTTCCTGATATGTTATAGTGGTAAACACATAAATAACATAGAAAGACAATTGCAACTATGTTCGAACAGAATCGAAAAATGGGGCGAAGAGAACGGTTTTAAGTTCTCAAGCTCTAAAACAGTTGGAATGCATTTCTGTTGTAAACGGAAACTGCACACAGATCCAGAGCTTAAATTGTATAATAACCCTATTTCTATTGTCAAAGAAGCCAAATTCCTTGGCTTAATCTTTGACAGTAAACTTTCCTTTCTTCCTCAAATCAAAATGCTAAAGAATAAATGCCGCAAGGCATTAGATATTTTAAAAATTGTGTCGAGTACCGACTGGGGTGCAGATAACACTTTTTTTATTAAATTTATATCGATCAAAGTTAAATTACGGATGTTTCGTTTACGGCTCTGCCCATAAATCATACATTAAATTATTAGATACAATTCATCACCAAGGTTTACGTCTTTCCTTGGATGCGTTCAGAACATCTCCGGTGGAGAGTCTCTATGTTGAAGCTAATGAACCATCCTTGGAAGACAGACGTGTCAAACTTGGTTTACAATACGATACTAAGCTAAAAGTGTATCCTTCAAATCCTGCTCAAAACTGTGTTTTCAGACCCCTTCACAGAGTTGAATATGAAAAACGACCAAATGTTATTAAACCTTTTAGACTTCGTGTGGAACCACACCTAGAATCTGCTAATATACATTTTGACAAAATAGCACCAATCAAAACTCCAAAAAAGCCTCCATGGCTTAACCCAAAACCAGCATTTAATTTCGAACTAAGAAAATGTAAGAAGTCTGACACTAATCCTCTGGTTTACAAAAATTAAATCTGAACACACCGAATACTTACCTATATACTCAGATGGACCTAAAGATGGAGACAGGGTGGCCTCTGCAGCTGTTGTCGGAGACCGAGCAGCAACTCTCCGACCGCCATCCTCTAGTTCCAAATTTACTGGAAATTTGTAGCTTCATCGCGAAAAAGTAAGTTCTTAATTTGTTCTGATTCTCTTTCATGCCTATTGACAATTGAAAGTCGAAAGATAAAACACCCAGTTATTCTAAAGGTGACAATGGTTCTATATTCCAAAAATATTAAACCACATATGAAATCGTGGGATTACAAAAGTGGTTGTTAAAAAATTTTAGTCAACAACTTTTAAAATCTCAACCACCTTTGTAATCCCTCTTTCAACTCAAAGAGATACATAAAAAATGGATTTTATCTTGAAGTGACAGTGGTTCTGCGTTTCACAAATACTAAACCACATTTGAAATAGTGGGATTACAAAAGTGGTTAAGGATTACAAAAGTGGTTAAGGATTACAAAAGTGGTTAAGGATTACAAAAGTGGTTAAGGATTACAAAAGTGGTTGATAATTATACTATAACTACTCCGAGATTCTGATTATTGCAAAATATTCAACGAATGATCGAATAACGCAGTAATTCACGAATGCGCGCAGCGCATGAGTGAATTACAGCGTTCTTTGATCATGAGTTGAATATTTTCGATAATCAGAATCTGGGATTAGTTATTGTTTTTATTATATAGATCTTCTCACATATATAGCCATTTAATTTAAGATTGATTGCATGAACTACGTTTTCTATGTTAATCCGCTGCGACGTTTACTTAACAACAACGTTGACAACGTCCATTGTGACGTCACTTCCGAGAGTGAAATTATGGAAAAAAATTTCACAGTTAATTATCACTTTTATGTCACTGAGAAATTTCAATCTTTCACCGCAATCTACATAATAAAAAATCTTATTCAACCAATTTTGTAATCTCAACCACTTTCGTAATCCATTATTCAGCTCAAAGAGTTTCATAAAAAAATGTTGATATTTTCTTAAAGTGACAGTGGTTCTGGATTTCAAAGATACTAAACCACATCTGAAATCGAAGGATTACAAAATTGGTTAGGGATTACAAAAGTGGTTGATAGAAACTTTTGTAATCCCTCATTCAACTCAAAGACTTTCATAAAAACTGTTGATCTGTACTAGAAGTGACAGAAGTTCTAGATTTCAAAAATACTAAACCATATTTGAAATCGTGGGATTACAAAAGTAGTTATGGATTACAAAAGTGGTCGATAAAAATCTTAGTCAACAATTTTTGTAATCTCACCCACTTTTGTAATCCCTTATTCAACTCCAAGAGTTTCATAAAAAAAAATGTTGATCTTTACTTAAAGTGACATTTTACAGTAAAACCGGTACTTTTGAATCCAAATTGTTGAAACAAAATATAAAGAAAGATGGATTACAAAAGTAGTTAGGGATTATAAAAGTGGTTGATAAGACATTTAGTGCAACCACCTTTGTAACCCAAAACCACAATTACAAAAGTGGCTGGGATTACAAAAAATGTTGAAACAGTAAAAACGCACAGTCGAGTCGGACACAGTTGAAACAAAATAAAGATTATTCATCTTCTTATGCCTTTCACTATTTTATATTTTTTCTGCGATATTCTAAAATCATTGTTTTAATAGGGGGTCATAACTCGAACTTTTGAATGGAAAAAAAACTGATCTAGTATCACCGATTTACAAATGTATGTAAAAACTGTATGTAAGAGATATAAAAATAGTGTACTAGTTTTTTGTGGTTGCTAA
>MJUU01064134.1:38209-52240 GCA_002080025.1 Modiolus philippinarum
GTTTGAATGCTATGGCAATGGGTAAGACTGGTTGAGGATAGCTGTTCAAGGAGATCTTTTGAATTTTTAAGAATCCACATTTGATTCACACCGCTTGTGAAGAAAGCTTTATTACAGTAATTTTTCAGGCCATCTCTGACTGCGGTCAACAAAGTAGTGAGGAGCTGTGAAAGAGGTCAAGTGGTGCATCTGAAATGAAGAGATTGAAAATATATCTGAATATAATTATTTAGGCATACTTATTATATTGTATCAATTTTAAGAAATAATTCATTGCTGCCGGTGGTTCGTTGAAGACTTACATGTGGATGCCCATTAATTTCCTCAGTATTTTACATAACGTGTCTGAAGGGGTAAAATAAGAGAAAATCAAATACAAACCAAAGGCGACGATGGATTATTTCGATTATAATATGGCATTTAGTTAATTGAAAGAGGACCATCCAAAGACCATTGTCATGTGATTTGATCCATACAGTTGAATTGAATGAGTTTTCCATAGACCCCAATCATGTGACATACAACGAGTATTGTTGTTAATTATTTTATATTGAAATTTTATTTTATGTGATGTTTTCTTGCTAGATTCATGGCAAAGTATTTTTGAAGTGAGACATTCCTTTATTGTGCTGAAAATAGAACAACTGTGTGCTAATTGGAGGCTTTACTTAGGTTTAAGGCATATACATGGTTTAATCTGTTGACGTTATCATTAAACTACTTCACTTTCAAGCGGGAAAACTTGAATGAAATAGAAATAAACGTCAACGCACCGTTCAATTTAAATGCTAAAACGCACAACTCTTCATTCACTTGGCATTCAACGTCCCGTTCAATGTCAACGAAAGCAAAATACAATTTTTCTTTAATATTGCACAATATTTCGCAAAATTTGATAGATGTAAGCGGAGGTGTTTAGTATTTGATTCCGTATACGCAGGGTCCTTCATTGCATACATGCTAATACACATGATGTAATTCTTCTTTGATTCAAAAATTTGAAAACATTGATGCGTTCATTGTATTAAATCAAACCTAATTGTGTCTCTGTAAATTTCAACCTGTATATAAAATATTTAATACCGTGGCAAAGAAAACATATCACTATTATCACTTTCTAGCTATATATAAGCCTGTATTTTAAAGATATTTACGCCACCCCTCATATTTCGTCCTCTATTTATAGTGTTTAAGGAGGTTCGCTCCTCATGTTTTGGGATTTCTGTCAGATTTTCGGAATCCTCGGGTATTATCTAATTATAAAAGCATTATAATTTTTTTTGCCCATTGACCCCCCCCCTTATTTTTTTCCATATTTTCATTTAATACATCTTTTTGAGCATTCTGTAAAAATTTTATTGAATTATATTTATTCTGTCACATTCATTCCTGGTTAAACAGTGCCAATGTTAATCCTATGAAAAATCAGAGGAGTTCGGTTTCTCGCCAAATTTTCAATCACTTAAATCTCAAAAACAAGACCATCGACCTATCATTTTTTTTTCACTTAAATTACTTCTATTGTAATCTTCCAACATAAAATCATGTTTATTGCAAATCCTATTTATTTTCAAATTGAGTGGCGAACCCCATTAAACGCGCAACTTCAGAAATCAACTGTACGTGGGTTAGCCACAGTGATTTCAAATTCAGACAAAATATACAAAAAAATATGTTGTCCTACAGTGTAAGACATGTTTTACGTAAGACATTACTAAGTAAAGTTTCAAGATACACTATAGGCTCTGTAAGTCTCGTCATGTGACACCGAAAATTTACAATAAAATTGGAATTTGAAAACCTTTCCCGCCCGAATATGACGTTTGAGGATTATGAATTTTTTGTTTGAAACGTCATATATTTTTGTTAGAAATGCAACTTCCGGGTACAATTTATGTACCCGGAAGTTTCAAAATCGGTCGAGACTTAATACCCTATAAGACAAAACTTATTACAGTCCTAAGATATGTCCTTATCATTGTCTTAAGACAGTACTTGGGACTTGACTTAGGACACTTTCGTGAAACAAGCCCCAGTGTTTTAATTTTTCGCGGGTATAATTTTTGCAGTTTAGAAATTTGGTAAGACTTATAAAAAAGGTAAAAACAATATTTTTATTGAATCTGCAAAATACACTGAAATCACAAAACACTGTAAAAACATAAGCTGATATAAACCAATATTTTTTGTCAATAAATTTAACGGAATCTTGTCCTCCAGAGTTTATGCAAATTTAAAACCGATACATACTATCTCAGGTTTATTAGAAATGTACTGATTCACCTTCACAAACAATATGTTAACAGGTTGAAAAATTAATACATTTTTGTATAATGTCGTATTTGTCATAAAAGTTTTTTTTATTACTTCTTGTATTTTAAAAGGATTTTGAAGAATTGCTTGAGAGTTTACGGGTTTATGTTTTGTGAACTTCAAAGAAGATTGAAACAACACCTTTTGGACGCAATTTATTGCTTAAATATCATGAAACATAGGCAATTAAAAGATACATATTCAGGTTTGCGCGAAGTCATAATATTGAAAATATTGAAAATCCCGAAAATTCAAAAAAATTGACATAAAAAATAAAAATCCTTGGTCTTAAGTGGTGTAATTTTTTCAACCATGTGTCACAACTGATAAGTTAGGAACAAAAAGTAGAGCATACTACCAAAGCTGTTTATCTAAAGGGAGTAAAAAGGCCAAAAATTCGTCATTTTCACCATTTTGCTGGGAATGGTACATTTTTTGTATCACCAGACCATAAAAAAGGCATAAAATGTCCAAACTTATTGAGTTGTTATTACTCCCCTTTGGGTCGTTGTCTCTTTGACACATTCCCCGTTTCCCTTCTTTTTTTCTATTATGTTCACTGAAAAGATTATGAATTAAGCCTTCATTTGATACCAATATTTTGTATATTTCATGTATAGACAATTAAAGAAATAAGAATTTAAAACTTTAGTGAAAACGAAAATATCATAATTTTAACATGTTTAATTTTGAGAAGAGAACATAGAAGGAGTGAAAAATAAAGTCTATATAGAAAGTGGGGGGTGCACGGAAAGTAATTTTGTCCAAAGCACGGAAAGTGATTTCGGCCAAAGGTCTGAAGTATATTTTAATATGTTTCTTAGTTGATACAATGTAATGAATATTTTTTGCAAATAATGTAAATTTGTCGGACGAAGCGAATTTAATCAATGAAATATTAATTATCTTTAATTATTAAAAGGAAAGTATAGATTTCCCGATACAATATATAAATGCGGTGAATAAATACACCAAAGAGTCAAACCAGCATGTGTGTGTGTGGGGGGGGAAGGTCTACAGAAAATGAAATCAAACATCAAAAAACCTATATTGCAAATAGTAAGAGTCCCGCAGGTGGTCATTTCACCCACTTATGTCAACCCTAAAGAAAGAAAAAAAAAACGATTAACGATAACGATATAGAATTTCGACTCGTTGTTTCAGGGTCACATATGTTATTAAGATACATAATGTGTTTACCATCANGGGGGGGGGTCTACAGAAAATGAGATTAAACATCAAAAAACCTATATTGCAAATAGTAAGAGTCCCGCAGGTGGTCATTTCACCCACTTATGTCAACCCTAAAGAAAGAAAAAAAAACGATTAACGATAACGATATAGAATTTCGACTCGTTGTTTCAGGGTCACATATGTTATTAAGATACATAATGTGTTTACCATCATGCTGTGTTGTTGACAGATTTATGAACAACGAAGTGCATCAGAGATGAGAAAATTAATGGTTTGTTTATTAGACCCTAAATGAGATTCTTAATTGTGCAGAATCTCGTAATTGAATTCTTGCATTGAACCTCTTCAACTGTTATTACGTTCTTTGATCATACACTTATGAATAAACTTATTTTATGGCTAATGCTGCTGCGTCTAATAGATAAACTATCATTTGGCATGTTATCAGGTCGAGTTCGAAGAGCAGCAGGTCAGTTTTTTTGCACGATATCTTTAAGCAATAACATTACATTATAACTTCGATATTTAGTTATTTGTTACTACCGGGTCGATGTCTCTGCTGGTGGACTGTTAGTCCCCGAGGGTATTTACCATCCCAGTAGCCAGTACCCCGGTGCTGACCAGAAAGCCGATGCTCTTTGGAACCTTGCAATATCTAAATTTTTGTAAATTTTTGTGAAAACTAGGGAGTATCTTCCTCATGCGATGCTAGTCCTTAGCTTCTTTTTTTGGCTTAACATTTAGATCATATTGGTTATTTGTTCTCTTTTAGTTTTGAAACATCTTTGAGTTAATGGTCTTCCTAACATTTAGATTTTATCTGCACTGAAGAGACATAAGTTGTCGAAATACGCATATGCAGAAAATAAATTTGCAGTATCTTCGGTATTTAGTACTTTGAATACCTGAGGGCGTCAATCGTAGATTCGACGGTCAAAAATGCAGTTTACAGGCGACGGGTAGCGGAGCCTGTAAACGGATATTTGATCGTCAAATCAAGATTGACGCCCTCGGGTATTCAAATAATGTACTGTTATTGCGATTCTAATGCATTTAAACGATTTTGATCTATTTTTGTCTTGCGTATTGTTTACCATATTAGAACCAGATTAAACATGGAATCTACTTTGTCCCAGGTGTGTACAATGTAGATGGTAGAATTGACGGCCAGTTTTGACCAATCAAAACCTCCGTTATATAAATGTTGCATTAGAATTAATGAAATTACAATTAATATCTTACTGTTTTTAGCATGTGGGTGTACATGACACTCTTTGGACACTCAATCTCCTTCCAAAGCTGTGCCAAAAAAGAAAATTCAACGCCTTCCCGCTAATGGGATAGGTGAACTTTTGTTAGTTTCCAGTTTTATTTAATCACCCAGACAGTTTTACACTGTAACAAGATAGGGGTATATAGGAGGTTTTCGCTTATCATTTGAGGAGGTGGTGCGAGGTGCTGTCGGAAAATCCGTCACCGGAATTGACGTAGACCGGACGGAATGATGTCACCGGAAGTCACGTGACCAGAACACGAAGTGGCCCTATTTGAGGCCCTTATGGCCATTGTTACCGGAAATGACGTGCTGGAACAACACGTAACCCCGCGGGGGTGTTGTATAATTACTTTAACAGCGTGCACACGCGACTTCAAGAAGCGTGTCCCCCGGTGTAGACCGGAAGTGGTCTTATTTGAAGCCCTATTTGGCCATTTGACCGGAAATGAAGTGTTTGAACAACACGTGACCCCGTACGGCTGTAATACATCCAAATAACATAACGCATGTGCGACCAGAAGTGGCGTATCCCAAGGTATAGACTGGAAGTAGTCTTATTTGAAGTCCTATTTGGTCGAAGCCGGAAATGACGTGCTGGAACATCACGTGATCCCGAAGGGGTCTTAGCTCGCCCTAATAACATTACGCATGCGTGACTGGAAGTCGGTGGGTTTCTCCTGTAAGCCGTCATATTAACCGGAAATCGGGTTTTCCCTAGTCGGGCTTGGTTGTTCGCATGTTTTCGGCAGTTGTTGTGTGGTATTTCTGTATGTGTCTTTTATCAGGTCTGCGTTCATCCGAGACTTTGGCGAGATAATGCTTGATTAACTTTAGTTGCTTACGAATTTATGTTTATGTTAACGATTATTTAATAAGACTCACGAATACGTTTTTGGCTGTGCTCGCGTGTTCATTTGACTATATTGCTGCTGCGTCGTGGGATAGGGTTTCTGCTGCTGCTGCTGCTGCGCTAGTGTAATAGGGTTTTTGCTGGTGATGGTGGAGGTGGTGGTGATGATACTGGTAATCGTGGTGGTTAGGCTTGTTCGTATGAATGTAGTGGGTGACAGTTGTGTTTGTTAGCTACTTCAGTAATGGATTTTTCTTGTTTTATGATGCTACTTACACATACTTACATGACTCACGAGTATGCTCACATGACTCACGAGTTGCTCAAGATTTATTTACAACTGTGCTCGCGTGCTCATATTACTATTCGGTTGTGGTGGTGGTGGTTGTTGTGGTTGGATGATAAGCTATTGTGGTAGTGTTGGTAGTGGTGGTAGTGGTGGTGATATGAAATATTTCATTTGATTCCTGTAATTTTTTCTCAATCCAGGAAGGGTCACTCTGCGTTTCACCAGGCTTGTGACTGGCTATCCAAAGGATGGGCCGAATTCTTCCTTCCTGTCAATCCCAACTGTTTTATGTTTACGTGATTTCGTTGTCTTCGGTAGGTGGTGGGCTATATGAATCAAAAATGTCCATCTCTTGCTTTATATTTCGAACCAACTGTTTGTGACGTAGAAGATTGAACTGTCGATTGGAATGATAATTACAGTTATCGCAATGGTACATTCCATTCGTTGAACGAATGAGAAAATTATAATCAGCGAAGCTTTATATACAGCTAACAAGACTTATTAGTACTTATTACAACTATGGTTAGGGTTTGGGTTAGATTAGAGATAGGGTCCAGGTAAGGGTTAGACTGTAAAAAGGTTTAGGTTTAAATTATGGTTAGGGTTAGGGTAAGATAGATAGGGTTCGTAAGAAACTTAAGTTAATCACAAGTTATCTCGCCCAAGTCTCGAATGAACGCAGACCTGATAGAAGACACCCACAGAAATACCACACAACGACAACTGCCGAACATCCGAACGACCACGCCCGACTAAGGAAAACCCGACTTCCGGTTAACCTGGCGGCTTTCGGGAGAAATGCATCGACTTCCGGCTACAAACACTCAGTTTATAGTCATATTAAATTGACAACTCTAATAGATATGATAACATGTTTAAAAAGACCAAACTTTCACTTTTCAAAATATCGAATAAATCATATGAAACTGATTTCTAGAGCTGACTTTTATCAGGATCCACTTTTTGAAGTTTTTTAAGACAGGCTACTCATAATTTTGTATTTTTTTTACTTGCTTGTTCAGTTTAATTTGTTAATGTCAGTAACTTCAGTTAGTTTATATGACATCAAATAAATATTTGTTTTAAGAAGGGAGAAAATAGACTTTCCATTATATTTTTAGCTCGCGGGTGACCTGTGCTAACTGTAAAATAAGATCAGATTTTATTTCGCCAATCATGGGTCCATGAAGGGCAATTTAACATATAACAATCATTATTAAGTAAGAAACAAAAACAAATATCATTCCGTGTACTTGTAGAGACTTTTTCTCATTTGCTTTTACTCCTTATCCCTTCATTGTTGATCAAGAACATTATATATCCCAAAGAACAACACAGCTGTCATATGTATAAAAAATATATATATTTATAATAATAATAATAATAATAATAATGTTTATCATATACTTACTCAAGATATGTGTCGTTTTGCATAAAGAAAGAATTAAGCCAGTCATATCTTCAGGGGGTGTAATATGAAATCCATATTACACGGGCGTCTTATATGAAATCCGTATTACATGGGGTAAAATATGGATTTTTCAAAATGGCGACTCGTGATTTTGAATTCATGGAATAAACAAAGATTAACATATTTCAGTATAATTTTACCGACTCAAGTTATAAATCAATTTATTTATTTACTGGGAACAAGCAACATTTTTGCGGATTTTTAGTGTACACCCGTCACAAGTTTGTTGTTCCAGTTAATGACCCGCGTTGTTATGAAAATACTTTTTGCGAAGAAAAAATTAGCAATGTTAGCAAAGATTAAGCAAGAAGTTCACCTTGAAACAATTTTCAGCTATTCCGGGACCCTTTACCATAAGCTATGATGAAACCACAATATCGATTGCATGATCTTGTGTAAAAATATTGCAAAGCGATTTACCTACATCTTTCAGTACAACTGTGCTTACATTTAATGGTAGGAGATATAATTCCATTAACTGTCTTTTCCTTGTGAAAATACCCTGTCTATTGAATGAGAAACACCAAACAAGAGAGAGGAAGTTGAAATCACACACGAAAGAAAAAAATGAGGTGGCAATTTTTTCCCTGGCTATAGCCTATACTCACAAGTGAGCATTTTATTGTTTCATTTTAGCAAATAGTGAGTAGTTTACATTGAATTTGTTTAACATCATTAATATAAAATACCGAAGTTACTGTAAATTTAGTTATGATGTCCAAAAATGAAACCAAAATGCTACCATTGAAACAAATTCCGTTGAAAACGCACATTTTATGTAGAGTAGAATAATTTTGTTTTACATGATTTCATGTTATATGGAATAAAGGAGCCTGAGAAAAACTGGTCAATTGTTGAAGTATATGATAAAAAGTTTATGATATGGCATTTTTCATATCAGATCCAATATCATCCCTCGACCGGCTTTCGGCCCTCGGGCTAATATGGATGTCTCGGGATGATATGGGATATGATAGGGAAAATGCCATATAATAATCTCTTTTTATTCAGGCAATATCAAGTTACATACATACAATACATAAAATACCAGTTTAACAATATTAAAACTGAAAGCACTAGATAGGATACAAGTATTAAAGATTATTTTAAATATTTAACACTAAAACCATAAAGATTGAAATCAGATATAAAAGCTCTTGAAATGCAAACTTGACAGCCTAGGATAGCCCATAAAAGCCACCAGAGGTAACTTATTTCCAATGGGGTCCTTATAAATGAAAATTCTACATAAAATACTTAAAAATGTTTTTCACTCTTTCTGATTAAAAGTTATTAAATTAATATTTAAATCACAAAAATAGGCCATTTGTATTTTGTACCTTTAAAAATATACATATTCATTTTCTTCTCTTCTTTTGGCTTGTAATTTCAAAAAATCCTTTACCCCCATTTTGAAAGATTGTTTGTTAGTTACATTTGTTATAGAAGAAGGCGGATTATTCCAGACAGTTATTGCATTATATGCAAAAGTACTTTTATTGCATATAGTTAAACTCGGAATTTGAAAATCATTATTTGAAGCGCCTCTTGTGTGATTTTGGTTTCTATGAAAAAGTTCACCAAGATATTCTGGTGCTATACCATGAGAAATATTAAAAAGATGATTTATTCTAATTTGACTAACTCTGTCTCTGACAGAAAGCATTTTGACACTGTCGAGCTCATTACACTTTACACTCGATCTGGGTCCTAGATCGAGAATAAACCGCACAACCTTGTTTTGTAAAGTCTGGAGTTTTTTCGTCATACCAGTCCGTAAACTGAAATACCATGAAGAGCATGGGTAGTCGAAATAACATTGAATTAAAGCGGTAGCTAAAATTTTTCTCGATCTGAAATCAAGACATTTTAAATTCCTCTATAGAACTTCAGTCTACCATTTACTTTATTAATAATACTAGAAACTATATGTTCAAAATTCAAACAGTTATCAATGTGTACTCCTAAATATTTAACATTAGTTGCTTTAATTACATGGTCATAATAGTTTAACTCTAGCATACTTCATGCTCCGGTGTATAATCTCAGAAGAAATAGTTTGATTTATAATAAAAGTAATAGGTGTTTCTATGATATTTATCAGTTAAAATAATCCCAATGTTTTAAGGGCATTATTTTCAAATTTGTTAATAGACATTGATGTTATATCCAAGATGAGCAGGGATCAATTGAAAAATTTGCCTGGCTTGTCTGCATCGCATTCAAGATGGCCCCAGTTGGGAACATAGTTTAAACTTGAGACCTATCGGAAGCCTATCGGAAAGCATTTAAAGATGTTCTCCTCTGAAAATATTTAGTCAATTGGAACCAAAATTAGACTCAATGGTCCCTTCAAGAAAGGTGACATTAGAACTACACCCCCGACCAAAATAGCTGCCAGTCTAGAATATAACTTAAGATAATTTAACATCAATGTCTATTAACAAATTTGAAAATAATGCCCTTAAAACATTGGGATTATTTTAAGTGATTATGTCAGCCGTTGCCCAGGTGAGCGATACATGCTCTTGAGAGCCTCTTGTTTTAGCAGATATCATGGGATTGTGCATAAAGAATCAACCCAAAACTTCTAGTAATGCATATATTATTAATCAAATAATTAATGAGTACATTTTATGTATGAATTGACATAACTCACTCAAAACAATTTTGTCTTCACAGGACATTACCATGCATGCATTTCCTCAGATGTCAACCTCAATAAATTCGGATAGTTTTCACATATTATAAATCTTGTCTGTCCTATATATATTTATTAGTTAAATAGAAAATCATATTCATCTTCTACCTCACCCATGCTACATAAATAAATATACGGGGCAATCAAATGAGGAAGTATTACTTTGGCATTTTCAGTTCGTTTGATTTCATGATCTCCGGACACGTGTTAATTAGTATTGAAGTATGAAAAAGAATGGAAATGGGGTAAATGTCAAGGAGACAACATCCCATATCCAGGTTAAAACTACCAAAAACAAAACATCTATGGGTCACCATATGGTCTTCAACACAGTGAGGAACCTCACACCATATAGTAAGCCCTAAATGGCCCCGAAAAGGTAAAAAAAGTGAATAAATCAATGGAAACAAACCACATCCAATAACCCAAATATCAAGAAACTAAAATTTTATAAGAAGACAAGGACAAGCCAATGACCAACATATTCCTGACTTGGGACAGGCACAAAAATTGCGTTTTCTTGGATCCAAATCCTCCCCCTATGTGTGGTGAATGGCTAAAAATAAATACACAAAAAGACTCGCAGTAAAAATCAAACTAGAAAAAAGTCCAACTTATCAAGACCGTACCCTTACAATGAAGTACATAAAACATGAAGACAATACACACAGGTACTGTCCGGACAAATGCTCGAAAACTGTCCGGACAAATGCTCGCAGTTACTGACAGCTAGCTAAGGACATAATTTCCGTTGACTATGATATCAAGCCTTCTTACATATGAAATTTCAATTGAAAAACTTCTAAATAGATTTGGTATAACAACATCATCAATTATGAAAGAAGAACATGATATTGTGTAATGCCAAATACTGCCAATATGAAAAATTGTTTAAATTTAGTTATGGTGTAAAGCATTTAGGATATGATCAATATTTTTGCCAACAAAAACCAGAAGTAAAGATTTAACAACAATGCTGTATTTATATCCTTTATGAATAAGTTTGTTCAACGGATTAATAAGTTTGGAAGGACAATTTTTGAATTTATGCGCTTTGTAAATAATATTTTCCATAGAAGTTTGGATGTGAAATGCCCTGATGTATAAGAGCCCTGCATGTAGAACCAAATTTTCTTAATAAGTCAATGTATCTATAATAAAATTTAGAGAATGTTTATGTTTATAATATTTATCAATTTATGATATCTAAACCCTTGATGCAGAAGTAGTTCAGTGAGACAAAGATTTCGGTCGTTGAAGTCAGAAACATTACTACATACTCGTGCATATCGAACAAGTTGTGAAATGTAGACCCCGTAAGAAGGGGCTAACGGAACATCGCCGTCGAGATGGGGGAAATTGACTATAGGGAATGAGAAATCATCCCTTTTATCATAAACCTTAGTGTTTAACTTTCCTTGATTTATTGATATATCACGATCAAGAAAAGGAGTATAATCACTGAAGTGTAATAATAGAGTGGTTACAATTTGGTGTCCTTTTGATATATGTTTTTTGACAGTTAAGGTTTTCATACAAAGTTGATTCCTAAAGAAATCTCAGAAAAAGTGAATAGGAAATAAAAATTAGACCGTGTTTAAAGTTTTATTCTTGAGAAGAGCTACAAAGGGCGGACATAAAAATTTGCATATTACAGAAACTGGCAATCCGTATACAAATTGTGGCCTTAATCATTAGATGGCCTTATTGGGGATCCACTTTGAAATGATTTTTTATGACGATTTGTGCATCTATATATTCATCTGCGACAATCTACATTGTTTTTATATAAATTCCTTATGTAAGAATAAAAAATATTGATTTTTTTTCAATGGAGACAACTTCAATGGTAAATAATTTAAAAGTAATATTTCTACCCCATTTAAACGAGAACTTGATTTCTATCGTATCAATTCAAACACTTCCTCGCTTGTTTCAAAGCACAACCACGCTCCCCGTGTAGTTCTCTGAAAGCCCATAATCCATGTACGTGGAGTCAAAGAATCCAGTGAGTGGAACCCGTAGCCGAGGGAATGGAACCGGGAACCTAGCTTTTTTATATATTTTATTGTAGTTAAATACATGTGGCACTTTCACCATTTTCAAAAAAAAAAATATTTAAGAGCAAATTGTACCACATTAACGTTAGGTCCATCTGGAGTCGTATTCGGAAAGCAACCAATTTGTATCCATGCAGGGGCTACGTGTACGGAGAAGACTAGGCGCGATACCCAATGGAATTCACCCTCCTGCTTTTCCCGGTTGGTGTCGCTGCTGCACTATCAGGTAGTCCGCGGGAAAACTTGTATTTCACACATGTTCAAAAATGGTTCCTTGTGCGTGACTTTTCCCGGAATCACGACGTCACAGAACAAAACCTGATAGTGCAGTGGTGACACCAGGCGGGGTGTATTCCATTGTTGTTGGGGGGAAATATCTGTAGTAATACGGAAATCCTGTCAAACAACCATTGTTTACAAATTTTAGAAACCACCATGCTTCATATGCAGAATAAAGATCTCTTTGTATATCTTTCGAAAAACCGCAGCCTCTTCGGGTGATATCGGAGGCAAAACTCGTCCCTATTCATTTCTCCACTTCTCCAGTTGTAATCAAACTCGTTGCCCATCGACTCCGACTCCGCCTGTTTTGCATTTTTCTTTTTATTCTTAAAATTAATTTACTCGCTCTGTGCCTAATATAGATTAAATATTGCTTAATTGGACGTATTTTTTTTAACCCTAACTAATCAACCGTTCACTATGACACCAAATAAAGTGAATGCGCGATGTATGCTTATATCTACAAATAACTACTAATCCGTCTTAAAATGAGCATAATAATGTGTACACTTGCACTGTTTGTTATTTAGTGGAATATAAACACTTGCACTGTTTGTTATTTAGTGGAATATAAACATCTTGCATATCAGTTACATTGACAGAACGATACCTAATTTGAAAAGATGCACCACAATGATTTTATGCATGATAAAATTACATAAAAAACATTTTTGCATAATATTCAAATAAATTTTATCCCACGATTACTTTTCATGATCTAGATAAAAAGGAGGCATCTTTTAAATAATCTAAATAATCTATATCTACCTACAGCTGGCATGGATCTTAAGGAAAGAGAGAAATGGGGCAGAAAAGCAGAGTACGTTTTATCGATGATGGGATATTTAGTAGGACTGGGAAATCTTTGGAGATTTCCTTATATTTGTATGCGGAATGGCGGAGGTCAGTATTCTTTGTCCTGTTCGTTATAATTCAGTTTAATTTGAAATGTAGAGAACTATTTTTTACTTTTTGCAAAAAAAAAAAATAATAATAATAATAATAATAATGATACTGTGGAAGTACTATTGTTCGTGGGGTTCCAATTTTCGTTGATTTCTTGGTTTTCTAATACCACGAAATTAAGTTACCAACGAAATGCATTTTCCCCTCAAGTTTTAATGCAGAGAATTCGAAACCACGAATTTAAGTACCCAGAAATAGTGATTTTTATGAAAACCACGAAAATTGATGTCCACGAATAAAATCACTTCCACAGTAATAAATAAATCAGGCGGGGAAGTGGTTGAAATAGAACAATAGAAATTGAGCTCTCATTTAAATGAGGTAGAAATGTTACTTTTTGGATTGTTTCCCATAGATGCATAATTATAAAAGTTATTTCCAATGAAAAAAATACAATTTTTTTTTCATTCCTTTATTTTGAATTCATATGAAAACAGCGTAGATTGCCGCAGGCGAACGTATAGATGCATATACGATGCACAAATCGGCATAAAAGATCAAGTTAGTGTCTGTCTTTCAAAGTGGATCCCCAAAAAGGCCATCTTTAGATTTTGACCAAATTTTGTATACGGATTGCCAATATCCCTGTTATTCCATGTGCAAATTTTTATGTCCGCCCTTCGTAG
>MJUU01064135.1:6320-26281 GCA_002080025.1 Modiolus philippinarum
AAGAGGTATACAAACATATTTTGAAGAGAAAATTGGGGATCAGTGTGCAAAATTTTCTAATGCATCATGATGGATAAAATATGAGAATTCCGAAAGTCAGAGACAGTTTCAAAAACCTGAGGAGTGACCATCCTTAAAAGTAAAACTTCAATTCGGTACATGGTATAATAAAACACTTATTTACTGGCTATGAGAACAATAGCAAGATTATGGTTCCCCGGGACACGACTATTTCCCAAAGCGAAGGGAAATAGTCGTGTCTCGGGGAACCATTTCTTGCCATTCTTCTCATAGCCAGTAAATAACTATATACTATTGAATGTTATTTACACAAGTATGTTCAATTGGAACGTTCGCGCTGCTGTGTATATGTTCCACTTTAGTGCATATTTACATATTTTCTACTAACCATTTTGAAGCGTAGGAAATCAGTTCTAAATAGAACTTTTACTCATATACAGGACCCATATTTCAGTGTGCGTTGCTTAAATCAACAATTCTGAAAAATGCAATTCTGTATATATTCTTATAAAATATTACCATGTCATATTTTGTTTTCTATTATGTCTATATTTCTTGTACTATGAATGATTTTTTCTTGCTCATTCTTAATGTCTTTTTATCGGTTCCCAGGTGTCGACAATTTATTGTTATTTTAAAACTTTTGAACTTTCGATTTAATGTTTATAAAATGATACCAGTATAAAGATGAACAAGATGGGAGCAGTGGGAAACGACAGCTAATCCCCTCGCCTGTAGCAATTAAATTTCCAAATTCAGTTAAAATTTCAAAGTATTCTCAAAAGCAGCGTTCCTCTCCATGACGCATCCACTGACCAAAGATGATGAATGTGCCACATGTAGTTTCTCAGATATGAACCTTTATACAAACTTTAACCTAAGTCAGTGAAGCGTAAAATATAGGTCAGAGTGACCCAATGATCATCTGAAGCAGCATCACTCTCCAGGACACATCCACTGACCAAAGATGATTGATGTACCACATGTAGTCTCTCAGATATGAACCTGAACAGAAACTTTAACTTGAGTCATTGAGTCATAAAATGTAGGTCAGGGTGACCCAATTATCATCTGAAGCAGCATCACTCTCAAAGACGCATCCACTGACCAAAGATGTTTGATGTGCCCCATGTAGTTTCACAGATATGCACCTTAACACAAACTTTAACCTGAGTCATTGAAGCGTAAAATGTAGGTCAGAGTGACCCAATTATCATCTGAAGCAGCAACATTCTCCAAGACATATCTACTGACCAAAGATGATTGATGTGCTACATGTAGTTTCTCAGATATGAACCTTAACGCAAACTTTAACCTGAGTCATTGAAGCGTAAAACGTAGGCAAGACTGACCCAATTATCATCTGAAGCCTCACCACTCTCCAAGACGCAACCACTGACCAAAGATGATTGATGTGCCACACGTAGATTCTCAGATATGAACCTGTAGACAAACTTTAACCTGAGTCATTGAAGCGTGAAAAGTAGGTCAGAGTGACCCAAATATCATCTGAAGCAGCATCACTTTCCAAGACGCATCCACTGACCAAAGATAATTGATGTACCACATGTAGTTTCTAAGATATGAACCTTAACGCAAACTTTAACCTGAGTCATTGAAGCATAAAATGTAGGTCAGGGTGACCCAATTATCATCTGAAGCAGCATCACTCTCCAAGATGCATCCACTGAACTAAGATGATTGATGTGCTTCATGTAGTTACTCAGATATGAACCTTAACGCAAACTTTAACCTGAGTCATTGAAGCGTAAAATGTAGGTCAGAGTGACCCAATTATAATCTGAAGCAGCATCACTCTCCAAGACGCATCCACTGACCAAATATGATTGATGTGCCACATGTAGTTTCTCAGAACTGAACCTTAACGCAAACTTTAACCTGAGTCATTGAAGCTTAAAATGTAGGTCAGAGTGACCCAATTATCATCTGAGGTGACATCACTCTCAAAGACGCATGCACTGACCAAAAATGATTGATGTGCCACATGTAATTTCTCAGATATGAACCTTAACACAAACTTTAACCTGAGGTGGGACGAATGGACGGACACTCGGATGGACGGACGGACGGGCGAGATGCTATATCCCCTCCCTAACTCTGTTGGGCGAGGGGATAATTCAAAGCTGAACAAAGAATAAAAATACCTATAATCTAAAACTTAGAAAAATGCATTATTTGACGGTACAGTGTCAATAGGCTTGTCTCATTGAACATTACCACATTTTAATATAAACAAGAGAAGGGGCAGTCGGAAACGACAGCTAATCCCCTCGCCCGTTTATTGAATATAAGCACTCAAGGAAGTTGTACTATTCAAGATCTGGCTTGTTACTTAAATCTGAGCCAGTCATGCAAGAAATGCTGTGACATAACTTTACAAGACACCTCTACATACAAAATATTATTCCTTTACAAGTTGTAGTATCCAAGATCTGGACTCTTACAAAAACTTTAACCTAAGTCACTCATGTATAAAATGTAGGTCAAAGTGACCTAATGTTTATCTGGAGCTTCGTAGCTTTACAATCCAAGACGCATCTACATACAAAATATTATTCTTTTACGACTTGTATTATCCGTGATCTGAACTCTTACAAAAACTTTAACCTAAGTCACTCATGCATGAAATGTAGATCAAAGTGACCTAATTTTTATCTGGAGCTTCGTAACTTTACAAGACGCATCTACATACAAAACATTATTCCTCTACAAGTTGTAGTATCCCAGATCTGGACTCTTACAAAAACTTTAACCTAAGTCACTCATGCATGAAATGTAGGTTAAAGTGACTTAATTTTTATCTGGACCTTCGTAAGTTTACAGGACGCATCTACATACAAAATATTATTCCTCTACAAGTTGTTGTAACCCAGATCTGGACTCTTACAAAAACTTTAACCTAAGTCACTCATGCATGAAATGTAGGTCAAAGTGACCTAATTTATACCTGGACCTTCGTAACTTTCCAAGACGCATCTACATACAAAATAGTATTCCTCTACAAGTTGTAGTATCCCAGATCTGGACTCTTACAAAATCTTTAACCTAAGTCACTCATGCATGAAATGTAGGTCAAATCCACCTATTCTATATATCAACCTCAAGTTCTCCTCAAGATGCATCCATGAACAAAACATTGTTCATCTACGACTTGTTATTCAAAAGATATATGGTCTTAAGTTCGAACGGACGAACAGACGAACGGGTCAAACGATATATCCCCTCCCCAACTTCGTTGGGCGAGGGGATAATAAAAGCCACTTGTGCAAAATGAGTTCAGTCTTGACAAATGCTAACATGTATTGCACATTATAGTCCGATTTAATACCACATTTCATAAATATAGCAGTATTATAGATTACACAGTCTATAAGTGACATAATATGGTATATACTTCATATTGATCAAAAGCGTATTCCAGAACAATGTCAAACAAGAGGCTCTCAAGAGCCTGTATCGCTCACCTGGACCATGGTTGACATAGATAAAAGGCATTTCCAATAGGAAAAATGAAAAATAAAATTTAGCAGAATACTTTTTTTTTTAAAATTACAGTATTCTTGTTTGGTTTCCATGGCAACCGAAAGATCCACCATCCATTACAACCCATAACAGAACACCATTCAAAATAAAATTTGGGCAGGGGTTCCCCTTATAATTAAAGTAATACATAGTGCTGAAATAAAAACATGCAGACCACTTTTCAAATAAAAATTCAAAAATTTGGGCAGAGGTTCCCCTTAAAATCAATAGGGCCAATGTAAAAACTATGTTCCAGATGGTGGCCATCTTGGATGAGGTACGGACCTACCAGATACATTTTTGGATGGGACCACCTAAGGACCATTGTGGCTTAGATTGGTTCTAATTGGACTAGTAGTTTCTGAGAAGAAGATCTTTGAATGTATATTCCATAGGGTCCAATGTTAAAACTATGTTCCAGCTGGCGGCCATCTTGGATGAGGTAGAGACCTGCCAGATACCTTTTTTGGAAGGGACCATCTAAGGACCATTGTGACTAAGTTTGGTTATAATTGGATGGGTAGCTTCTGAGAAAAAAATCTTTGAATGTCTTTCCCATTAACCCAATGTTAAAACTATGTTCCCCGCTGGCGGCCATCTTGGATTAGGTACAGACCTGCTGGAAACCTTTTTTGGAAGGGACCATCTAAGGACCATTGTGACTAAGTTTGGTTATAATTGGACAGGTAGTTTCTGAGAAGAAGATCTTTGAATGTCTTTTCCATAGGGTCCAATGTTAAAACTATGTTCCTCGCTGGCGGCCATCTTGGATTAGGTACGGACCTGCCGGATACCTTTTTAGGAAGGGACCATCTAAGGACCATTGTGACTAAGTTTGTTTATAATTGGACTGGTAGTTTCTGAGAAGAAGATCTTTGAATACGTTTATCCATAGGGTCCAATGTTAAAACTATGTTCCCCGCTGGCGGCCATCTTGGATTAGGTACGGACCTGTCGGATACCTTTTTTGGAAGGGACCATCTAAGGACCATTGTGACTAAGTTTGGTTATAATTGGAGTGGTAGTTTCTGAGAAGAAGATCTTTGAATGTGTTTACCCATAGGGTCCAATATTAAAACTATGTTCCACGCTGGCGGTCATCTTGGATGAGGTACGGACCTGCCGGATACCTTTTTAAAGGGGACCACCCAAGGACTATTGTGACCAAATTTGGTTCCAATTGGCCAAGTGGTTTCAGAGGAGAAGATCTTGGAATGAAAAGTTTACGCCGGACGGACGGACGATGGACGATGGACAGACGACGGACGCCGGACGCCAAGTGATGGCAAAAGCTCACCCTGGCATAGCCAGGTGAGCTAAAAACCTGTTTAAAAACATACAGTGACGCAGCGTAATGGTGATCACTGACGGCGTATTAATCGGTCACCCCGATATGGAATATACATGGTCGGCAAGTGACGTCTTTTGACCAATCAACGTCTTAGGATTTTACTAGAGGCAGCATATAATGTTTTACATGTACCCTTATCCTTCTCCCAGTACATCCGTCCCTCACATATTTCAGTATCCATGCAACATATTATAATTGCTTTGTGTAATCGTAATAAATGAGTGGGTACGTCTTCGGAACCATTCAATGTCTACTTTCTGTTTGCATCGAAAAGGTGCCTCTGTTAAATAACAAACAGCAAAAAACCAAAGTTGCTGTATATTCAATTTCTGTATATCGCCATTTCGACAAGTTATATCTCTTCAGTTCAGATCAAATCAGTACATTTTAAAATCCATAAACCGCTTTGTTGTTTTAATCAAAAGGGGAAAGTCACTAGTATTTGTCTCATGTAAAGGTGTGTAACTTGTGAGACCATATAAAGTATCGTTGTACTCGATAATCAAGACAGCACTGAAGGGTACGGCGACATAGTGAGAACGCTTTAGATTTGAAAAATTTGTAATAAAAATTCAATCATGCATTTTTTGTACTTTCAGAACCAAACCAACCAGGAGTATATGGAAATGTATTTAAAGTTGTGTCATGGGTCAAAAGACAGATATCAAAAAATTGAACAAAGACCGTTTCCATATTTTGTAGTAACATATTGATCAGTGCTCATAAAATATTTTTACATATCATTATAAACTCTATCGTTAATGGCACGACGGAATGTCTCCGAAAATACTGTTAATTTAGTTCCTATAGATGGCAATTTTTACGTCTCTGACGTGGAAATGGAATTAAAAATTTTGGAGACCATAAGCCGAAAGATGTATAAAAGCTGATACAGAATAAAGAACCAAATATTGTTTTAATTAACAATGAAGGGATATGGAACAATTGCATAGGAGACAAAGTCACTAGAAGTACATGGTAAAACATACAAAAATTGTCCGATATTGCATAGAAACAGTAAATTTCGTTATGCTGTACACGTGTTTCAAGGAGTAACCTCTCATCAGCAGCATTAAAATCAAATGATATGGTAAGCCATAATCCAAAAGTTGACCAAAAAGAAGTACATGTACCAACTACCAGAAATACATGTATCGAAATTGGAAACCAAATCCAATACCAAGGACATCTGCCGAGTGCCATGCACGGAATGGAGCATCAGTATTTTTAAGTGGTTAGAATTTTTATAAAAACAGTAAATTTCTATAACACGCAATGTAAAATTTCATGTTAGACCAGTCTGATTATTGGGCTGGAAAATATTCTCGGGGACCTCTGGTCATCCAGCAGTGGCATCGACCCAACGGTTCAAAATACAAAAATACTGAAGTTGCATAAAAAAACCCAGCAAATTTCGTTATGCTGTACACATATTTCAAGGAGTAACCTCCCATCAGCAGCATTAAAATCAAATAATATGGAAAGTCATAATCCAAAAGTTGTCCTAATAGAAGTACTCACTACCAAAAATATCGAGATAGAAAGCCAAATCCAGTACCAAGGACGTAAAATATCGCAATGGAACAACGCTTTTATTGTTATTTTTCATCTTAAAGCTACAGACAGAGATTGCATTTACTCTCTTTTTAATACACACCATTTCCTTTCAGGCATCGTTAGCAATATTATTTCATAACATGGAATTTTATTTTATTCCCTATAAATATTGCAGGTATGAAGTAATAAAAAAGGTCTATCAGACACGGATGCCCCGCCCGCCAATAAATTTATTATAGGATTAAACACCGTTTTAAAGGAATTGATTGGAGTATAAACGGGACCAATTCACTCACAAACAAATAAAAGTCCGAAGGACTTTTATGATATGATTGTGAGCAGCTTGGTCCCGTTTACACTCCAATAAATTCCTTTCAAACGGTGTTTAATCCTTATAATTCTTTTACTTTGATGATAAGTAATTAAATTCTAATTTTTATTATGCCAATCAAACGTTTTTATTCAAAGTGATTGTCTTGGCGTATGGATTTACAAAGGTGAACTGAAATGTAGTTCGGTCAACGTCGTCTATCGAAAAATAAACGACCTCAGAAATTGCTACTGGAAGTAAATTCAACCAATCATATCAGCGTATTTCCTAATATGCAAATCATATAAGAATTATTGCAAAATATTTCATTCATAAAATAAGTTCCCTGTCATTGAATTGTGAAGAAATGAAAAATTTGACCAAAGTCATTCCATCACAAAATGTAGGTCATGGACATCAAATTGTTGGTGAGATGGGCTAATCTCCTTTAGATGAATGTTACAGGGAAACATCATGATGCTAAATGTACAAAAATGTACAATACATAGTAGTTAAGAAACAGTGTTTCCCTTGGCTATATTTCTGATATTTCTGATTATTCGGATCCACGTCCGTTTGGTTTCATGCATTATATGCATTCTTTGAAATAGTGGATTTCCTATGTTTGAGTTCTAGTGCTGCTGGTGAGGAATTATTTTCCGAAATGGCCCTACAGCTCATTAAAATTAATTGCAGTTGGATTTAACATACGTGTTATGGTCTCATGTCCATTTACTCCATATCCTTTCGTAAAATATTTAAATGCAAAATTTAACCATTAAAGGTAGATCAAAGCCACCCTATTGTCGATTATTTGGGTACATGTAGTATATGTATTCATCATACATCAAGGCAATTAATTTGAAAAACCCAAATATGTAGTTGTTGAGACATGGAATTTAAAGCAAAAATTGACCATAGTCATTGAAGAGTAAAAATATAGGTCAGGGCCACCTAACTGTCAATGATTTGGGTAGCTCTCATCAAGGCAATCAATTTGATGAAACATCAATATCTTCTGATGAGTAGTTGTTGAAAAATGGACTTTGACGCAAAACTTGACCAAAGTCACTGAAGCGTCAAATGAAGGTCAAAACCATCTAATCATCAATGATTTGGGTAGTAGTCATCAAGGCAATTAATTTGATGAAACATCATTGTCTTATAATGTGTAGTTGTTGAGAAATGTACTTTAATGCAGACTTAACCAAAGTCACTGAAGCATGAAAGGTAGGTCAAAGCCACCCAATTGTCAATGATTTGGGTAGTACTCATTTAGGCCATTAATTTGATGAAATATACCGGTAATTGTCCTATAATATGTAGTTCTTGAGATATGGACTTTAACACAAAACTTGGCCAGAGTCACACAAGTATGAAAAGTAGGTCAAAGAGTCAAACTACCTAATGAACTCTCTAGTACTATCAAATATCTACCTACTGACCTACTATTAATGTTGTACCTCTCAAAGTTTCTGAGAAATGAACTTAAACGCAAAACTTAATTGGACGCATGGGCGTAAGGACGGACAAGGGTAATACAGTATGCCCCATTCACATTTGTGGGCGGGGCATAAAAAATTTTCTTTCAAATTCTAGCCAGAATTAACAGATTTCGGAATTTTGACAAAGTCAGAACAATGGCATGATATTGTCGACCAATCATGGCTACATGTTATAATCAGAGAAAGGGCACACTCCAATAACCAGTTTTTAAAAACTTTATATTGCCCCTATTTCTATTCTGGGACTAAATTATCCAATTTTGCGTTTGAAATTTGAATTGTTGATATGTAAGTTCATGGTCTGCACTCCCTTATTTATCACTTTGTAAGAGTTATCTTTATCAGAAGAGGAAAAACAAAAATCTACTGAACATCAAAGCTACACTTCTATTCACATTGGTAGATGAATTAAATTTTGGGGATTTATGTAAATTACATACCTAATAACAATCCCCCTTTAAGGGAGAGACTCCCTCTTAGAAGCATAATCCCCCCTTCGAATGGACCTTCCTCGAAGGAGATCAAAATCTCCCCCTTACTGCTTTTTCTCTCCCAAACCTCCCTCATAAACAATATAGGGTAATTTTTTTGACAATATTCCCAAATTGGTTTTGCTTTAATGAAATATGATGTATCATTTTAGAATCGTGGTAGAATTTTGATTTTAGAAATTGATCCAACAGCTTATATAAATGATTTCTTCCATTCCATATTCCCTTATCTTCATTAATTATAAATGCAAGTTTTTGTTTAGAAAAGGTCGTTACGTAAAATCTCTCCCTTAGATGGGCTGGTATGAGGGAGATCTCCCAATAGGTGAACAGCTAAGGAATTAATGAAGATATGAATTATTTTCTGTCAAACTGTCATTTATTTTTCTTATAACAGAAATATCTAATATCCATTGGGCATACCGGTTTAGAAATGATTCAAAATATTTTCCTAATGCTGCTTCTCAGGCGCGTAGCTACCCGGAGTCACGACAGCATGTGCTTCCACGTCGTTTTCGCAAAAAAAAAAATAATTAATTAAAAAACAAGAAAAAGAAAAGAAAACGAGACGGACAGAGATCATCGAGGGGCATGCAGAGTATTGTCTATCCGCATTGTTAATGGCTTTATCAGTTTAAGATGGTGTTATATATATTTTGATAGTTTGCTAATAAACTATACGCATATTTAAATCACTTCCGAAATGGCTGATGAATACGCTGACGCAGTTTTCGTGCTCGAATCATGCAGAAGATTCGAAACCTCCGGTAGCTGAAACCTCATATGAAAATGATCACACCATGTCACCAGACAGTCCCGTATTTACTAAAATGGGATCTTTCTTTTCATGCAAGCATTTGAAACAAACTCGGTACATGAAAATCAACTTTGACAATTTTTCTTCTTCTTTAGATATACAGTTTTCGATTTTCCATCTGTTGAGCTGTTAAGAACAACTGGTGTCAATTGTTCTCTGAAAATGTTGACTGATGTTGAGAGTACAACATTTTCTGGTAATTGATTCAATTGTGTACTAGTGTGTGAAAAAATGAAAATTTGTAAAAATCATTTGAAGCCTGTATGTGTCTAAATGTAAATGGGTGATATTTTCGAGTTCTTGTATCAGTATTAAATAAGAAAGGTAGATGGAACTGCAGCTATGTGGTGGGTGATTTTATAGAGTTATGAGTATACATTCTCTAAGTGTTTGGCCTGTTTCAGTCGCTGGACATGGTTGAGACACTGTTTGTATAACGGTATTTGTTACAGGCATATCTTGCCGCTCACTGCTTGGCGAAATGGCAACCAAGGACGTCCGTGATGGCAACAAAATAAATCCCTTGTCATGTGTACATCTACCAAACTAGAAAAAAGAAAACAAGAACCAAAAAAAAAATTAATAATTATATACCTGATACAAATACCATGGTTGATCAAGTACACCCACTACCTCAATCGGTTTTCATTGGCTGAGTCAAACGAGCTGCCAGGAGCGTTCCCAGATGGTGGATACGAGATTACCCATCTATGCGGGGTAGTAAGGTCAAAATACGAAACACCTTGCCGCGAAGCATTGTAGACGAACTGCTTGGAGAAATTCTACGCTCCAGGTAGTAAGAAGAACCCTTTTATACTTTTTTTCTTTAGGAGAGCTGCCTTCCTAGGTGGTATATAAGGCTAAATTTCCTGCCCCTACCCATTTATCCCCTTTTCCAGTGGCAATCATAACTCGTTGTCCCGGTTGTCCTTTCCAACTTCATTTTTTTCTCCTTTCCTTATATTTTTTTCTCATTTCATTTACTTGTTCTCGTCCTTTTATGAAATAATCCTCACTGAACGGAAAACTCTGACTGAATAGTCAGATGACCAAGTACAAATGTGTACACAAAACTCATTACAATTATATGATTTAGTTATTTGTAATGTTCTTATCCACTATATGTCGAGATGGGGCTTCCATGGTGGCGGGGATATGCTCCCTGGTCCACTCATGGTTTCGCCCTAGACTCAATGAGGCCTCAGGCAACCCAAGATCTCTTGTCCTTTGTGCTTTCTCGTCATTAGGACCCTAGCTACGCGCCTGTTTCTTATGCTGACAACTTTGATTTTCTCAGAAGTAATTCTGTTTTCAAGAAATTGACATTGGAATATTTCTGTTTTCCTTAGTGCTCAGTACAACAGGGAATAGGAAACCAGTTAATATCCATACAGGAATCAGTCTTAAAGTCTTAATTAAAGAGTGCAGACCATGAACTTGGATATGGTCGATTGCGAGTTTCCCTTTTAGGTTGTTACTTTGGTATTCGTACACAGATGTATTGGTACATAGAAGCAAAATGAAGTGGATAACACTGGTACTGTAACAGAATATTCCGCCATAAGATTTGATCCAAAGGACAAAACTTTACACAAAGTTTGTTCAATTGGAACAAATTTTATAATAGTTGTTCATAACGGAATAAATTTTATATAATATTTGTTCCAAAAGGAAGAAATATTTTATCATTGTTTATAATATTTGTTCCAATGGAACTTTTGTCAGGTGGAACAAATATATGTTTACTTGTCTATGGTATTCATCTTGGCAGTGCTCTGGTTGCTGTACAAGAAGTAGGACATGTTTACCGTACAATGGCATTGTCAACCACAAGTTTACTTAGAAGCACACCATTAAAAAAGGGGGGGGGGGGTAAAATTTTGATTGTTTCTGTTGTTATCATGAGGAAGCATATACTTCCTTAACTGTCTATAGGATAGCTACGCCTATGTGGGAGTTCACATTGTCTTTTAATTTGAATGGTATCTTTGATTCGTTTATTTGGTAAATGTATACTGTGTGTTTGGTTTCAACATTTTGCTGTTTTCACAAAATATATGCATTCTGAAATATCCATTTAGTAATTCTGTATGCTTTTTATGCGTATTTCTGTTTGTGTACCATGTTGACTCAGTATTGTCCCCCATTTTTTTTTCGAACTCTACATTGACTTCCTTTTTGAATTTGATTTTTGGTTTCCTTTTCGTTTTTTTACCGTTTACGAAATTACAGTTTCGACTGGTTATTTACTATTCGTTCACAGATGTATTAGTCGATATAAGAAAAACCACTATGTAGGAAGTCCAACGACGAATTTTGTATGCAAAGTTTGATGATTTATCAATTTTTATTGCACAAATACAAAATGATGACATGGTGCATGAAGACGCACGTTAAGTGTTGTATTTAAATTAACAGCTTATACCTTATACATTGTAACTGCAAAGTTTCAAATATATGCATGAATGCACGTAGGTGCACGGCAATTGGAACTTTTACGTGTTTTTGCAGTTTTCTCGAATTTTCGTGGTAGTTAATCTTAAATAGTGGTCAAAGCGCCGTAACTCCAAATTATTTTGAACCAGTTTTTCTTTAGCTCTTAATAGAACTGGTAAATGTGACCAAAAAATATAAGAAGTGGACAAATTGTAATTTTTTAATTATGTTAATTTATCATTAATCTTTTGGAACCGTTATATTCATTGAATGCGAACATTCAATATTTTTTTTCGTTGGAATACCTACACCATGGCAAGAACAGATACTTGTTTGTGTTGTGTATTTTGGCCAAATTAAAACATTTAGATCAATATGAATATCTATTTTTTCCTTCAGGTTTTACATCATATTGTTTGATATTTTGTATTTTAACATCCAGAAATATCCGTTAAGAACAGCTTCCCAATGTTTCTCCGACCACATCCAATGTATAATTGACCCTGATACGAGAATCCTATGGAAGTTGGATAGTCTATACTTATATCATTTAGATAATAGTATGTTATCACATGTCCTGTATTATCAAAAACATGGAGCAAGTTGGTCGATGGGTCATTCGAAATGATATTGTCTGACGGAGTAGTAACGATTTTTCTTGGTTTATACGGACGGAAGTGATTGTTTATGTCGGGATGTCCAGTGTATATATTCAGAACGTTTCCATTTTGTTCTAGAAATATTATTCTACCCGTGTCATCAGCAGATACATTATCAACAATACCAATGCAGCCAGTTTTGGTGGAACATATACTATTAATATATGTAAATAAAGGACGATTCGACTTGTCATGTTCGTATACGGTTTCCTGTTTTCCGCGTATATCCATGACGATAAGAATTCTCCGTCCTGTTCGCGGAAATGGTTTGTCCCCTCCCCTTGCCCCAACTAATACCTGATCGTCCTTGGTTACATGAAATGACGTTGGTTGCAGGGGAGCAGTGCAGTAGCAGGAATCAGTCATTTTTCCATCTCCGATGTCGATAAGAACTAGTCTGTTCGATTCCTTTGTGACACAAAGAACGCTGTTAGCTGACGTTACTGCCATAGTAGTTGCGAAAATATTGAACTTATTTAATATGGTTATAGTGTTTCCTTCCAATTTCATTACCCTTAGTTCCTCCTTACGTCCCGAATTTATTACAACTGTACCGTCCTGTAGAGTGCATATGTTTTCAACAGCTGGCGAGGAAGTGTAGAATTCACGTATAATTTTTAAACTTACTTTCATTTTGTCATTTACATTTTCTGACATTCCGACAGCAGTTGAGCCAATTTCTACTAGAGTGTGGCCGTTATGGATTTGCGCAATACAGAGTGGACACACGGATACCCGACATGTACGACAAAATAGACAATAGTCTTGTCCTCGATGTTTATAACATTGTTCGTCCCTTTTTGATTGTTCTAAGTATAATCTAGCTTCTCTGATATCTTTCACGGTGTGATACGTAGCATTTTTGAATTTCGGATGAACATTATTTTTACATCGTTCACATAATAATAGATCACAATCAATACATTTCCATTTTATTCTGCTTCCCGCCTCACATAACTGACAACTTATAGGTACTTGTCCATTAAAATATTCCATATTGCACTGATGTCCAACTGGAAAGAATTTGTACACAAACGTCCTTCTTCAAAGTATATATACACATTTATCGACCCTTACCTTCAACACACTTTACACATAAAGTATTTTAAATGTGTACAAATGTTTGCATAATCATTATATTTAAATAGATTATTTGAATGAGGATTTAATATCGTCGATTCGTTTCCATTGATAAAAAAGATAAATAATCATAAAGGAATAATAATAAAATAGAAATCAGTTTAGACAAAAAAACATGTGCTCCTAACGCTATATGTAGAAATATTCTTTTACATACAATAACCTTTATTAATGCTTCTTTTACCCTAAAAGGTTGACAGCATATCAGGTAATGAAACGCAAAAAATATATTTTGTACTTCGTTGATGAGGTCTAAATATAAATTCTATCTCTGGATTTTAATTTGCATTTTATTTTTTAAATGCCACCTCTAACTGTATTATTCGATCATTTTGCAATATCTTTATTTAGAATTGACTCATAATAGAAAACTAATATCACACATCAAAAACATTCATCAAAACTTGTTCAGTAATTTAGTATACACCTATTTAGGGACTGACCATTTAACCTGAAGGGGGTTATGTATTTTTTTTCTGGACAGAAATTTATTTATTTTTTTCACGTAAATCAACAAAATATTTTTTCTTTCAAAATTAACATTATTTTTTTGGGCAGAGAGACTCCGTCAGAATTTTTTTTCATCATTTTGGCAGCCAAAATATTTTTTTCACATAAAATCGGCTCCAGATGATTTTTTGAAAAAAAACCATATCCCCCCCCTCAAGTTAAATGGTCGGTCCCTTACTGGATATGAGAACAATAGCAAGTTTATGGTTTCCCGAGAAACGAGCAATTCATATCTATTTATGATACCTTGGTGACGGCCATAGAATTTCTGAAGGGACGAAAGTAACAAAAGATGAACAATAAGTCCTGTGATGCGATAATAATTTCACGTTTTTCAGAAAGTTACTGTATGAGCTACAGGCTCTAAAGTAACAACTAAAAGTCTTGTGTCAATTTCTAGAAATAATGGGACCGGATGTCAATAAAAAAAACCGCCTAAATCAGTGTCTGGCAAAATTGTTTTTGCATTTATTTGATTGGAATTACCCCAACTTAGCATCCATTCCAATAAATGACACTTTAATTGATATACTTAGCAACGTTGGTAGCAACGAAATGGCATCATATTTTTGAGAATGGTGACTATTGACAACACTTCAGTAAAAAAAATCAAGTAGGTATTAGAGTATCAATCTCTAACATTGCTTTCCGGTTTATTACGACTGTCACAATTTCTCAAATCTCAATAGTTAAGTTTTAACTTTTAAACAGTTCTCGGTAAACTTCGAACTTTACAGTAACTGAGATGAATGTTATGAAAGATTTGTGTATGAATAATGTAGAAAGCAATTTTGAGAGATATCAAAACTTACCCACAATGCAAATGATCAGAGGAGGTCAAATTAAAATATTAGCAAAAAAAAAAAATTATTAATATTTAAATAAAAGAAAAAAGGGGATAAATGGCAGAAAAAACTGAACAAAACAACAGCAAATGTAAAACAAATTTTGGAAAAAAAAAAGTGAAAAAATAAAATAATGAACAGTGCGCAATATATATTTGCCAGTGTAGATAAAGTCAATGTTATTTTATGAAATGATATCATTTCAAGGCTTGGTATTTTACTTAATATTGTTCTCTATTGTGTAACATAGAATTTGTATAAGACAGAAAACATCCGACCTGAAAATTTATCTTAACATAAAGACTTCATCATGACAGAAACACTAATGCCTTCCTGTTGAAGATTGTAACTTGTAAATTGTAACTCAGCCGCAGTTTAGACTGCGGAACAGGATCGAATATGTAAACAGTTTACAAAATAAAAACTAACTGAGTAGACGAAACAATAACAAAAATTGTTGTCTTGTACAAATACAGTTAGTTAATTAACTTATTAGTCTGGCTTTATAATGTCCGTTATAGTAATGTTACTTGAAAAGGAGCCCAATCGCCGGAAAGGGTATGCCAATCTATTAGGACTAACTCAAAGTCAAGGGTATGTTCAGTCACTGTTGAAATTGTCACTACAGTAGTTTTACGGTCGTCACCATGATTTGATAGAACGGTACAATGTTTTATTTATAGATTCTCTCCATGAACAAATACTAGAACTTGCACCATAGACAAGGTTGACAAGGAACAGACGCAACTGGAGGATACAGTGAAAAGACGGACGGACTCAAAGTTATGCATTATTCATTATCAGCATTATTCATTATTCAATATCAACATTATGCATTATTCATTATCCATTAGTCCATTACCATTATTCATTATGGATTGTTCATTAGTCACTATGCGTTATAATCATTAATCAGCGTTATTCATTAAACATTATCTATTAATCACAAATAGGCATACTCAATGAAAGTTCCATTAAAACTGGTGACCATAAATGAAATGTGTTGTGTTTGGTTACTGGCCCTGGGAACAGAGACTCAGTAGACCATGTGAACTGAAAAATTGGTCCATTATGCGTTCTTAGTAATGTTGTGTTGCTAACAAACGCCACATGGTCGGGGTTACCCGACCACCGCCATTACACCGTGTATGGGGGAAGCAACACGACAGCCGGTGCACTTCGCAGTAATTCAAAAACTATTAACACAAAAACTACTAGCATATAAAAGTGAAAAAGTTTTCAAGAAACAATTGTAACTAATTAATCAATTCGTATAACTTGTCCTGAAACCTAAACAGGAAAATATCATTACCAATAAATGGGTATACCGTCAACAAATATCTCATATTGGTCCCACGCAAGCTCAGGGTATTCAATAAAGTCGCCCCCCCATTTGTTTGCAAATATTTGCAGCATAATTGTTCAATCTAACAGCTGCCAGATTATGGGCTTTGTCATTTTTACCATAACGCCAATTGGATCTCGGCAGAATTTGCGACCATATTACTTTACAATGTGGAAACATGACTTTTATACGTTCCAATGGGGACTTCTCTTCTGCTCTTAAATCAAGCAAAGGCAACTCGCCAATACTGTTTCCGCCCCCAGTGTATCACCAGAATCGCCGGTGAATTTTCAAACTTATACAAATACACTAACCGTGGGATTAGATCACACCACTTCATTCCTCCCTTGCCCTGCCACCATACTGTATACACATAGCGACTCGTACTCGAGTTAGGACCATCAAAAGTTCGGCGTGAATGCAAAAAGGCCCTTTTTACGATTGAAGAACCCATTACCCATATACAACGCTCTTCAAATAACCTAAAATTTTAATTGGAAATAAACATTAACAAATATAATTAAATGGTACAGACTTAAACATACGAGAACTAAGATCAAAGTTAATAATTAAATCCCAGCCTTATATAACTTTTAAATGCCTGTGATTTCCAGCGTCCACGTTCCATAATTTCCTGATCACTTACGCCATTGGAGGCTGCATCAGAGGTTGCCCCTATTCGGAACGAGTGCGATTTAAAGTTGCCTGTATGAATTCCGGTTGAAATCAGTGTCTTATGCAATACGGCTGAAAACTGATATCTGGTAACTGGTTTGCCATTAGCATGACAAAAAGGGGGTTGACATATTTGGCCTTTGCAATAAGTATTTTTGAAGAAGCAACACTGGGCATGTGCGTGTATCATTACCATATATAGATATTGTAAATCCTTTCCCCGTTTGGTCCGTTTTTGAAAAGGGGATACGAACGTAGGCAATTCTTTGCTTATTCAACGAGCTTATGTTTATATCCTTTATTCCTATAATTTTGTTTTTCTGGTCAAGTGGCGATAAGGTTATTTCCCCAACTCTTAAGAAACCAAAATAAGCCAACGAAAAGGCAGCCGAGAACAAAGACGCTTCATACAGGCTAGAACACACACATGAAAGTCTAGCTAATATTTTATCTAAAATTTCATAAATTATTGGCAGTCTCGTGTCCTTTGCACATTTGGTACGCCTAATGCCTTCCAACATTTTTTTAACTATAAAATTTTTTGAAAAGTCGACACTTTGGTTAAATTTGCAGCGAAAATTGATCGCTGCGACGTAACTACAAGCCGTTTTGGACAACTTCTTATTTAAGGACAAAAAGGCAATGGACAATGTAATATGCGATAATGTAGGTGGCCACACATTTGGCAGTCCATATTGTAAACGGAAACTGTGAAAACACTGTAAACCTGACTTGTAAGAGTTAAACGTATTTTGTGCTACGGAGGCATCTATCAATCTACCAGTTTAAGCCCCGAGATCAAATCCAGAAAATCTTGTGGGATTGCTGCTGGTACTTTCTCTATATGTGGGTCCAGTTCTTTCAACTTCCAGAATTCCCTTCTCGAAATAGAATCGGCAATGCAGTTAAGATGGCCCTCTATCTTGTAACGGTCCTAGGGGTTTAACCCTACACCTGGTTAGCTATATTGGTACTATATAGCCAAATACTAATACTTGGTATTTATTGAATTGGTAGCATTCCATTCATATAATCTTGGTACTTAGATTACTATCTGATCAATGGTAGCTTGATATTGACTTGAGCAGCAAAGGCATTGGTTTGTCATTTCGTGTGAAATAACTAAATTCAGTTTCAGTTATAACAATAATATTTATTAACAATAAATGGATAAACTATACGGACAAGATGGTCAAAAATTCCCCCAGAGCGTATTACAGAACGGGGGCCCTCCAATATACACTAAAACGGGCAATAGTAAACATGGTAGTAGTAGTAGTTGTAAAATATTCGGGTCAATAGGTCTGTTCAGGTCAGCGAACACGAATAAAAACACAGGGGTAAACGTACACAACTCGGGTGCAGTTACTAGTTTGATATGGTTGCAGGTGGTACGCTCTGGTGAGTAAAACACAGGTTTTATGGCTTATAACAAGTCCCTGGTATGCGGACTACAACCGTGAGGAAGCAGACGATGCCGCGCCTTATATACCCCGGTGCGGGCCCCTGCGGACCACTCCGCAGTTGATTGGTTAAGCGTTCCCCCAACCATGGTAACGGTACCGCAGTTGCACTGTTCTGGTTATGTTCCTCCGATGCATGGTGTACTAAATGCTGGAGACATGCGCAAAAGGATTTCATGTCCCAAAACTAAGATGGAGATGTCCAGGTTCTTCGAAGTGAAGATAGGGAATTCCAAGGACAGGGGCTTAAGGAAGCATTTCCTACACAAAAGGAGAAAAGGATTACAATATATATCCCTAACCTGAAAGGGCAGAATGGGTAAGAAGGCGGGACAAGAAAGGGAATAGACAAAATCAAAAGGGAAACACGTCGGGGGCTAACGTGCATAAACAATGAGACGAACTCTAAGAGGGATTTCCCAAAGGACCATAATAAATAACAATATTTACATACAATATAAATCAATAACGGCGCGATACCTGCAAAAGAGAAAGTGTTCATCATTCACAAATGTCCATTCAATTATCAGGCACTCAAATATACTACATAGGGCACAGCGGCCGCGAACACGAGTAAAAGATAAAGAAAGAAAATGGAGGTGTGCCTATGTAATGTGAAAATGCATAATCATAATATGAAATACATACAATCATACCTAACACCTATCCTTAACACCTATCCGTTTCAATATGAATACTTTTAAACTGCATATTGTACATCGTTGTAAACAAGACGAAGGGCCGGATCAACTGCATCACCCGTTTAGATTTGGCTGTTTTCTTGTTTAATATTGATACTAATGCTTCATTGTCAGTGTAAAATATAATTTGTTTTGAGCTTAGGGGTTCTTTGAAGAGATATATAGACAGAACAATTGGAACTAGTTCTAAAAATGTAATGTCCCCCATTATTTCTGTGCTACCCCAATTTCTCGGCCACTGAAAAAATGCCCATCTACCGGAAAAATATACACCGCACCGAGTTCTGGATTGCCCGCACTGTCAATGTAAAGCTCTAGCTCACTATTTGATAACCATAAACTTTTTCCAAAAGAACAAGATCCTTGAATCCGTCAATAAACGACAACCACATCAAAATATCCTCCTTCATTTCAACAGACACTCTAATAAAATGGCCCGGTTTTGTAATCCCGCACATTGCGTCATAAAAACGTCTGTTGAAAGCCCGAACTGATGGGATAGCACGTGCGCAAAAATTCAAAACAACCCAACTTAACTTTGAAGTTCTCTAAGAGTGACTTTCTTTTTGGTTAGAAACGAATGTAAGTTTGC
>MJUU01064136.1:12804-43029 GCA_002080025.1 Modiolus philippinarum
ATATATATATATATATATATATATATATATATAAAAGTGTTTGTGTAAAATAATTGTAACAACACTAAAACGTAAAACCAACAACTGCATCTATTTATATATATATATATATGCGTCTGAAGTCAAAGCCCTACTGAGTCTTAGGATGTGATATCATCGAGAACATCTGTCCACTGAGGAATTTGACCACTACAATTTGAGTGTCACGCAACACTTCATTTGAATTCCACTGTTGCATATACGGCCCTATTTCGATGAATTTACTTCTCGTCAGTGCAACTCGGATCTAAAAATTTGAAAACCGCTGCCGAAATACCACTTCCTCGGAAGGGTGTACAAGTCTGGAGATTGGCTGGTAAATTTCCTCTCCCTACCCATTTATCCCCGTGATTAAAGGATCTCTCTGGAGCAGACGGGAGGATTAAAAAATCCAAAGTTCCATATTAAATGTCTACCTACTCTACTCTATGAAATGAAATGAAACAAATAACTAGTGAGAATACATGAACCATGGAGCAGACGGGAGGGAAAAAAAAGCGAAAAATGATCAATATATCGACACGCGAATAAAATATATTAAAAACATAAAATCGGAAATGCACAATATATTAAGGATTCATAATTAAACACAAAAAAAAACTTTAAAGTCCAATAAAACATCACATTGTTCATCTCCTACCGGTTTCACTGCTATACTGTCAGATATTCATGGAGTAAACTGGCGACGTTGTTAGTAGTTACCTAACGTCACTAATAAAAGAGAAAGTAGCACTACGGCGACGTTACTAAAAATACATACAAACGTTAAATATAACAAATAAAAATAGAAACCAATGTACGTATAAATTACGTATTTAGTTTGGGTTTATACTTCCTAATAAACATAGCCTCTATGTTTAATCGTTCTTGTTCCGTTATACCATCGGAAAATTTATACATGGGAAATATTTTAAATCTTCCTTTTCCGCATTTATCTAAATGTTCTCTGAGAGGTATTTGGCGGGTTGTCGGATCTCTTATCTGCTGACGATGTACGGTCATACGCTTACGTAATGTCATTCCAGTTTCACCGATATAATTTTAACCGCAACCAACACAAGTCAAAACATATATCAAATTTTCAGACGCACAGGAAAAATTGTTTTTAACTTTGAATTCTTCTCCGGTTTTGAAAACAAAAGTTTCTCCTTCAATTAAGGATGAACAAATACCACAATTAGTGCGTTTACATTTTTTAACTGTTTGTTGAGATACAGAAGCTGTTTCAAATTTTGCTGATGTCAACAGTTTTTTTAATGATTTCGGTTGTCTCTTACTGTTAACCACATCAAACAATTCAAATACTTCCTTCATTCTTTTGTCTTGTTTTAGTACGGGAAAGTTTTAAAAAAATGTATTGAAAACTTCTGGATTTCTTAGGTTATATGTTGAAACAAATGCAATGACATCATGATTATCTTCTTTTGGTCGATTTTGTCTTAACTCTTGTATGTTCATTGAGGTGGCCTTTGTAATTCCCATATTTATTACGGACTCCGGATAGTTTCGATGTAATAATAATTCCTTGAGTTCCCTTAGTCTTTTATCCAATATTCTCTTGTCGGATATGAAAGTGCAAAGTCTCCTGGCTAAATTATAAGGAATGTTGAGCCTAGTGTGCTTAGGGTGACATGAATTAAACTGTAGGTATTGTTTTGTATCAGTGGGTTTGTAATAGATGTCCGTTTTTATACGATTTTTTTCTTTTATGATCAAGATATCTAGGAACGGAAGGCTTTCTTCACTGTACTCGATGGTAAATTGAATATGTTCATTTATTGTATTTGACATGATATAGAATTCTTTTTGTTCTTCTAGTGTATATTTCCATAAGATAAAACAATCATCTAAATATCTTTTCCAGTTGTTTTTAGACTTTTTTGTACATGTTTTTTGATTGATTTTATTGTTTATTTTTATTGTGTTTTGAAAAAGGCCCGGATAGGGGCTGAAATATTAACTGGATTATTTGTATACTGTTCGCAACACGCAACACTACATTAGAATTTCACTCTTGCAGATAAGGCCCCATTTCGATGAATTTACATCTCGTCAGTGCAACTCGAACCTAAAAATTGGAAAACCGCTGCCGAAATATTACTCACTTAAAAGGGTGTACAAGACTGGAGATTGGGTGTTAAATTTCCTGTCCCTACCCATTTGTCCCCGAGATTGATCGATCTCGCTGGAGCAGCCTGGAGAAAAAATTCAAAGTTTCATACTATATGTCTACTCTACTCTATGAAATGAAATACATAACCAGTGATAATACATAAACCAAAACAGAAACTGAGAAGTCTTTGTGTGTCATCCAAAAGATGGGCAGAATAAGTTGACGTTTTTTTTTGTTTTTTTTGTTTTTTTTTTTTTGTCAATCGATAATTCCCAAAACTCAGCTAAGAAGCGGAATAAGCTCCAAGGATATTCTTGATGAAGAAAATACTAGTCGTGTAAAAAATTCATATATAACGTCTAAAAACAACGACAAACTTGGAAATCTTATTTAATCCTCAGGATAAGCATGTAAATATGCCTATACAGGTCTTAAAAAATATATTATATGAGTATGATATCAAAGACCAACCGAGTTAGAGGTCAGGATATTATATTATCGAGAAGATCTTTCCACTGAGGAATTTCATCATTACAATCATAGTTACACGCAACACTACATTAGAATTTCACAGTTGCAGATAACATCCCATTTCAATGAATTTACATCTCGTCAGTGCAACTCGAACCTAGAAATTTGAAAACCGCTGCCGAAATATTAATCACTTAAAAGGGTGTACAAGACTGGAGATTGGCTGGTAAATTTCCTGTCCCTACCCATTTGGCCCCGTGATTGATGGATCTCGCTGGAGCAACGGGAAGAAAAAAATCCAAAGTTCCATATTATATGTCTACGCTACTCTTCTCTGTCAAATGAAACGAAATAAATAACCAGTGAGAATACATAAACCAAAACAGAAACTGAGAAGTCTTTGTGTGTCATCCAAAAGATGGGCAGGATGAGTTGACGTTTTTTTNTCGATAATTTCCAAAACTCTTCTAAGAGACGGAATAAGCTCTAAGGATATTCTTGATGAAGACAATACTAGTCGTGTAAAAAATTCATATATAACGTCTAAAAACAACGACAAACTTAAAAATCTTACTTAATCCTCAGGATAAGCATGTAAATATGCTTATACAGGCCTTGAAAAATAAATTATATGAGTATGAAATCAAAAACCAACCGAGTTAGTCTTTCAGGATATGATATCATCGAGAACATCTTTCAAATGAGGAATCTTACCATTACAGTTTGAGTGACACGCAACACTACAATATAATTTCACTGTTGCAGATAAGGCCCCATTTCGATGAATTTACATCTCGTCAGTGCAACTCGAACCTAAAAATTCGAAAACCGCTGCCGAAATATTACTCACTTAAAACGGTGTACAAGACTGGAGATTGGCTGTTAAATTTCCTGTCGCTACCCATTTGTCCCCGAGATTGATGGATCTCGCTGGAGCAGCCGGGAGAAAAAATCCAAAGTTCAATACTATATGTCTACTCTACTCTATGAAATGAAATAAATGACCAGTGATAATACATAAACCAAAACAGAAACTGAGAAGTTTTTGTGTGTCATCCAAAACATGGGCAGAATAAGTTGACGTTTTTTTTTTGTCAATCGATAATTCCCAAAATTCAGCTAAGAGCCGGAATAAGCTCCAAGGATATTCTTGATGAAGAAAATACTAGTCGTGTAAAAAATTCATATATAACGTCTAAAAACAACGACAAACTTAAAAATCTTATTTAATCCTCAGGATAAGCATGTAAATATGCTTATACAGGCCTTGAAAAATAAATTATATGAGTATGAAATCAAAGACAAACCGAGTTAGTCTTTCAGGATATGATATTATCGAGAACATCTTTCCACTGAGGAATTTGATCATTACAATCATAATTACACGCAACACTACATTAGAATTTCACTGTTGCAGATAAGACCCCATTTCAATGAATTTCCATCTCGTCAGTGCAACTCGAACCTAAAAATTGGAAAACCGCTGCCGAAATATTAATCACTTAAAAGGGTGTACAAGACTGGAGATTGGCTGGTAAATTTCCTGTCCCTACCCATATGGCCCCGTGATTGATGGATCTCGCTGGAGCAACGGGAAGATAAAAATCTTAACTTCCATATTATATGTCCACGCTACTCTGCTCTGTCAAATGAAATGATAAAAAATAAACAGTGAGAATACATAAACCAAAAAAGAGACTGAAAAGTCTTTGTGTGTCATCCAAAAGATGGGCAGGATGAGTTGACGTTTTTTTTTTTTGTCAATCGATAATTTCCAAAACTCTTCTAAGAGACGGAATAAGCTCTAAGGATATTCTAGACGAAGAAAATACTAGTCGTGTAAAAAATTCATATATAACGTCTAAAAACAACGACAAACTTGGAAATCTTATTTAATCCTCAGGATAAGCATGTAAATATGCTTATAAAGGTCTTGAAAAATAATTATATGAGTATGAAATCAAAGACCAACCGAGTTAGTGTTTCAGGATATTATATTATCGAGAACATCTTTCCACTGAGGAATCTGCCCATTACAGTTTGAGTGACACGCAACACTTCATTAGAATTTCACTGTTGCAGATAAGGCCCCATTTCGACGAATTTATATCTCGTCAGTGCAACTCGAACCTTAGAATTGGAAAACACTTAAAAGGGTGTAGAAGACTGGAGATTGGCTGTTAAATTTCCTGTCCCTACCCTTTTGGCCCGAGATTGATTGATCTCGCTGGAGCAGCCGGGAGAAAAAAAATCCAAAATTTCATACTATATGTCTACTCTACTCTATGAAATGAAATAAATAACCAGTGAGAATACATAAACCAAAACAGAAACTGAGAAGTCTTTGTGTGTCATCCAAAAAAATAAATGTATTTTACCAAACCTTAACCTCAAAATATATCTATGTGAATTCAGCTACTGAGAGTTTTTACTTGCAATATTCGTGAAAAAACGGAAGGGAGCATTATGGAAGAAAAAACGAAATTCTTAAACCCTTTCCGTATTTTTTTTTAACGCATGGCTAGTTTTACTCTATAAAATATATAAGGGCCATGTACATGTATAATATTGATTTTGCCAGTAATCCAAAAGTCAAATCTGATAAACAGTTGTGTATTGTATTCTTCTTTTTGAATATCAAATATTAGAACTCCTGGAGTGATATTTTCTGTTATTGGCCGAATACTACGGAAGCGTATTGATGCCACATGAAGAAAAAAAATCTCATACACATGAGATAATATCTCATAATTATGAGACAATATCTTCATAATTATTAGATATTATTTCCTAATTATGAGGTATGAGATAATTATCTCATAACTATGAGAAAATATCTCAAAATTATGCGATAATACAACTGAAAATGCACAAAACGTATGAACAGGAAAAAAGTCTCCCCCCTCCCCATCAACAGTAAACAGTGTTTATGTATTATACAAACGAATTAAAAATCGTACAAATGACTTTTAAAAAAGTGCAAACGAAATTAAAATCTTTTAATTCTTTTTTTTTTCCTTTTTGCACGAGTAAGCTGTATTACACAATCAAATTTGAATTTTATGCGTTTTTTCCATCGAATAGTTGATCATAAATGTCTTCAGGGTCGACATAATCACAACTTGGGTGGTGCTCGATTATAAATTTTGAACACTCCGAACACTCTGAACAATAATCGAGTGGGTCTGAACACTTGGAACACATGTGCAGAACATGTTCCAACTGTGCCAAATGATGAGGTGTTGCGTTTGGAACAGCGTATGGATTCAAGATGGCGGCGAAAAATGCGATCGAGCAAGAGAGGAAACTTATTAGATGACTTGCTTTTTTAACGACAAAAACGTTAACAATCTCAATAAATATCCGAAGCTGATAATAAACGGAATTCAAATTTCACAATTATTAGTTTAATAATATTTTATTGCATAACTACAGGCAAAAGGATTGCACAACAAGTTATTACAACTTATCAATATTCCTCGCCTTAAGCACATTCACAAAGCAGCAATTGCAATCACATAACAATTCTTTGGTCATTTTTACAAATTCTAAATATATAAAAAAATACATATGATAAAAAGCAAAAGAAAATAATTAGACATGACAAAATAACAGCATTATTGTAACAAGTTACTTAAATGAACAGAAAAGAAGAAGAGTAAAAAAATGAAGAAGAATAGGCATATCATTGGAACCTCTAAATTTGTTTGATTTAGGTACGAACTAAGTCACACATTTTTGAATTAATTTTATCGTCTGCGTCATCATTTCCAAACAATAAAATTTCTATATGGGCCTCAATATTAATTTCATTTAATTTCCTTAATAATTCAGACCTTTTATTATAATAATGAATGCATTCAAGAATAAAGTGAATAGCATCTTCGTATGGAGCACGACAGGCACAGGCGCAGCTTGGGCTATTAACAACATGTATTCTTGTCAAATCTGCGCTCAAAGAGTCATAGTCTAGTATGCAATATATTCAATTTTCTATTTCCTTCATCATAAAAATTTGGAGATTTGAAATTAACAGTTATCAATGTTAGATTCATCGGAAAGTGATACATGCGGCTATCATCAAACACGGCAGTCGATGAATTTGACCTGTATGCGCTCGTCAGTTGTTGAATTTAATTTACAAATCAATTAATTTTGACTTTCTAATTGTGAACTTTCCCTTTCTCTGCAGCAATATACCTGCATCCTTAGCATATGGAGTATATATTTCACAATTAATTCGTTACTGTAGAGCGTGCAGTACATACAGTGACTTTGTGGAAAGAGCAAAAGCACTGTCACAAAAACTGCTGAGTCAGGGATATGCTCAGCCTTTGTTACTTTCGTGTCTTCAGAAATTCTATGGCCGTCACCACGACATCATAGATAGATATGAAATGTCAGTGTCACAAATAAAAACTGACATTTTCAGCTAGATTCGCGTCTTCCATGATTTGACATTACCGGTTTCGACTTTACCTTGGATTGACCCACTGACAGTGTGACGGGTGCTGTGCACAGAGCAGGACATGCTTACCCTTCCGGGGCACCTGATGTCACTCTTGTTTATTGAGAGTTCACACTGTTAGTGCTCTAGTTTTTTGTGTTGTATATGTAACGTTCGTGTGTTTTATGGGCATATGGTGTCTTTGGTCTTCCGTCTTTTGGTGTTCTTGATTTGCCTTGTCTCTGGACTTAGATTTGTGTAATCTTGTGCTTTTTTCCTTCGGTATTATACTGCCGTTGTTTAATATCAATAGCAATAAGTTAAAAATATACATTTCTCACAATTTTAGAATTCAGAATGTTTTTCCCTAATTCAATAGCAGAAGAAACTAAATGTGTTTCCAGCTTGCTTCAGGATGCAGAACAAGAACTGTGTATATGTTTGGGCATATATTAAACAATTTCATAAAACACATGCTAAATAAGCCTACTTTAATCCGAAAACTCCATGAGATGTCCAAATGGCCATTTGCAGAAACTTATTGCCTATGTAGGGATTTTTGTAATTGTTATGTTTTTCAAATGTAAAATTACCCTGTAGAGTAAATAATCCTGTATCAAATCTTTCATTTTTTATCTCCTTTCAAGGGAAAATTTTCAACGAAATTTGTTTTCCGTCTTGGTCAATTGTTGCTATACACACTATAAAGATAGTACAATGAAAAGTTAATAGCAACAGAAATCGACCAAAATTCCGAGAAAATTGGTTTTAACCAGCAAACCCCGGCTTTGCTGTCGGGAGAACTTGGTGTCGATTTTTCTGGTCTAAACTCGAGTTTCCTATAGCAAATGCATGTGAGTTTCTGCGTAGTATACATATACTAGCCTGGCGTTCGAGTATTTTCTAAAGTTAAAGCCAGGTTTCCTCCTTCAATTGTGAGTTCTGATAAACCTATTTATTATGAGCAACACCTGGTTTTGCTGTCAGGTGTCAGAAATCCTAGATTTCCTGGACTTAGCTCGAGTTTCCTGCAACAATTGTGGGTTTCCAGGTAGACATATAAATATAGGTCAGCAGCCAATGAGCTTCTAAGTCTAAACCCATGTTCCCACTAGCAAATGTGGTTTTTATATGAGAAACCTGATTTAAGTAAGAGAATCCCGGTTTTCTGCTTGTTAACTCTAAGTTGCTGTAGCAAATGGTAGATTTCCTTTATATTTATTTAGAACGCTGAGGGTCTATGACTTTCTGAGGCTTAACCCAAGTTTCCTAATGCAAAAAGGGGCTTTAGACGGCATTTAAATTTTCATTTTTTCACATGCTGATCATATTCTATGGGGTGACTGATTAAAATTGAAGAAACTCATTGGCGGATCCAAAAAGTGTGGGGGGGGGTGAAAGCCCCCTTTGTTGGGCAATCATATATTGTTTAATTAATATCATGATGTTTTACTAAGAAATGCCCTCCAAAAACTTAAGCGATATTTTCTTTCACTTCTGATTGGACCCCCCCCCCCCTTTTTTCAAATTAATTGGATCCGCGCCTGAACTTGAGAATCAAATGCAAATAGAAATTATAAAAAAAAAATGAATACCGATACCATGTTATATACAAACTTCTCAAACTGATGTGCCTCGATCAACAAAATGGTTTTAATTGCGTCAATACTAAACATTGTCTTCGATATTTTTTTGTTTTGTTTTGTTTTGATTTTTTAGTTCTTATAAATTTCCCATAACATTTGAGTTAAAAGTTAATATGCAGCGTACTTTTAAAGTACAAGTTAAAAGATATAAATTACCAAATACAACATCTTTAGACAAAGAAGATGGATTATTCGATACACGCGCCCCTTTTTCCAAATTTTATTAGTATTTTATTGGAAAGTATGATCCAATATTATATGTAATTCAGGAATCTTTACAGGAGAAACGGGTTCATATTACCTTTCTGTGTTTTTTTATATTCTCTGAGCCGTCAGGCGAAGGGGATATAGGACAAAGAAGATGAATATGAACCCGTATCCCCTGTGAAGCCCGAATATCTGGTATATTCTGCTAAAAGTGCAACACTTTTCCCTTAAAGGCGTTTCAAAAATTGTAATTTTTACTACAACGGGAATATGGTCTGATATCCCTTGCCAAGTTAACCTTTAAAACTGCAGGATAACCCGGATATTTCACTTCAGCAGATTAGACACAATTACAATGTATGCATACAAACCACATATATAAAATGGGCAAACAAAGATATTACAGTGAAAACTGTCCATATTTTTTATATGTGTACCATGTTTTTCCTACGAGAAAATTTAATCGAAGCCTTAAACCCCTTTCGCCTGAGGAAACTTAGATTTAGCATCAGAAATTCATTGAATCCTCAGCATTGTTGTAATGATAGAAAACTATTAGTTGCTACAAAAAAAAAACTAGGCCTAAGTTCAGGAAACCATAGGTTTCTTGTGATAAACCAGGGTTCTTTAACGCAAAGCCAGATTTATCTGAGAAAAACCCACATTTGCAGGAGGAAACTTTTGGTTAACTTCATTATTTCATTAGATCCCTCACAGGGACTTTTTGACAACAGGGCACACATAAAGTTGATTATAAGAAAGTTCGACAAAAATCGGGAGATAGGGGCATTATCATATACACACGGTAAGACTAATAGTTTGATTTTTCGAAAATGAAGCCAAAATTTGACATGTGTGTAGCTTTTACAATGTATATGAGAGACAGTATCCAATATCTGAAGAGATTTTAGGATCATACATATCAAGCACGAATTAAGGATCTTTTTACTGACTCTGCAGGAGTGACAAACTCTGTCGTAAATAAAGAAATAAAGGGATATGAAGTAAATTTACACTGGACAGATACATGTACATTTAAATACAAACACAAAATAAGATTGTCTGCAATGGAACAAAATTTTTATTCTTGTTCTTCATTATAAAGTCACCATGAGGCCTTCAGCATTTTATTTTCAAGATTTGATACCAGATATGAATATCGCTACGCCCTTATCTTCCTCGGAATTTCTGTCCGTATTGCACTGAAGCTGCGATACCCACCTACATATACATCCGACCCTAACACTTAACCACACCAAACTTACTTCAGCTCAAAGGTATTACAAATCCAGAAATAATTTACTGAGAGAACCATATATTTTTAGTTTTTTCTCGGATTTTACACCTCCTCTTTCTAAACTTGATTGTGGCCAGTATTTATTAGCCATTGTGACTTTTAAGTTTCCTTTTATGCACCGGAAAGATATAGACTTTTACAATGAACGAACAGTATTACTGTGGAAGTACTTTTATTCTTGGACATCAATTTTGATGGTTTTCATTTCGTGGGTACTTAAATTCGTGATTTCGAATTTTCTGCGTTTTAACTCTAGGGAAAAAAATGCATGTCAGTGGGTATTTAATTTCGTGGTTTTGACGAACCACGAAGTCTACGAAAATTGGAGCCCCACGAAAAGAGAACTTTCACAGTATTATAAAGAAATTTCTCAGTACATGTATATATTCTGCTGAAAAGAAATATCCGGGTAAATCCTGCAATATGATTGGTTACCTTGACAATGGATATGAGACCGTGTCCCCGTGTTAGCAAAGTCTTTTAAACACTTTCAAAAGAAAGATTACAGCACTTCCGGCAGAATATAATTTTTATTCGGGCTTCACAGAGGATACTGGTTCATATTCACTGTCTGTGCCCTATATCTTCTTTCGCCTGGTGGCTCAGGGAATATAAAACACAGACAGGGAATATGAACCTGTATCCCCTGTGAAGATTTCCCCCGAATAACATATAATATTTCGTAATAGTTAAAGTATCTTTCAGAGTAATTAATTGAATTAAAGTGCTTCGTAAGAAAAGGGTTGGTCAAGATGCCTGAGCGCGCAGCGCGAAGGCATTTCAGAAACCCCTTTTCTTACGAAGCACTTTAATTCAGTTAATTACTCTGAAACATACTTTAACTAACTTAAAGACCTTGAATATAAAAAAAATACCACCGAATATGAAAAATGAAAGAAAGTATATATCTAAGAATAAATGCTGATATCCCCCCATTGAAATACATGTAGAATCTTCTACTCATGTTTATCTAAGTCAGTTTATTTAGGCTACATATATCAATTAGTTAATGAATTTATTTTTCGTTCATCATATGAAAAATTTTCTTTTTATATTGATCTTATTTCTACGACAGCTTATTCGTGCCAAGTAGAAGAAAACAAAATTAATAAAAATTGTTAAAACGATTTCAAAAAAATGTTTGCACGATTTTAAAAATCATTTAAACGATTTTTATAAAGTCGTTTGTACGATTTTAAAATCGTTAAAACGATTTTTTAATTCGTTAGTACGATTTTAAAATTGTTTGTACGATTTTTCAAAGTCGTTTGTACGATTTTAAAAATCGTTTGTACGGTTTTTAAAATCGATTGTACGTTTTTAAAAATCGTTTAAACGGTTATAAAAATCGTTTGTACGATTTTTAGAAATAGCTATTTGGTTTATAAATACAATTGTATGGAGGCTTATTTTTGACATTTCTGCATTCAGGAAGATAATTAGCTGCCCAGATAATGATATCCGTATATAGATATAATAATTTAAAGTGAGACTGATTAACAGTGTACTCTCGCTTACTGGCAAGTCCCATAAGCAAGCTTAAACACATGGATTTGAATAGAGACAATGTTCGGTAACGAGTTGAGGTTCGAGATTACATTTCCATCTTTTTTTTTTCTTGTCTGATTTCAAGAAGCTACGGATTCGAGACGTAGAGGTTGTTCCGATTATTTCTCAAGGAATAATTTGCATATGTCCCATATGCTTATTCCAACCGGTATCACCGGCCAAGTCATGCAGAAGTTCGGTGTTGTATGGACGAAAACCTTAAAATATCTAAATTTAGAAATTCTGTAAACTTTTGATTCCACTCGATAAAATCTCTCTCCTGTACGAAAGCCTGGAGGGGACTTCTTAATTCTTAATACTTAATTCTTAATTCTTAATTCTTAATACTTAATTCTTAATTCTTATTACTTAATTCTTAAAACTTAATTTTTAATTCTTAATACTTAATTCTTAATACTTAATTCTTAATACTTAATTTTTCATTCTTTTTTCGTTACACTTAATTTTAAAATGCTAAAACTTAATTCTTAAAAATTAAATCATTATCCTTAATTCTTAATAATAAATCCCCTATACTTAATACTTAATAATTAATTAATAATAAATGCTTACTACTTAATTTTTATTTATTAATAATCAATTCTTTTAGTACATCAAAATTTTGCAGCACTGTTTACCATCTTCCTTGAGGTATAATCCAATTCCCACGTCTTTTTTGATGGCTGCACCCACACCTAAAGCAGGTAGCACGGTTTTGGCTAGCATAAGAAGCACAACAGAGGCGAGTCCTGCGAGCATTTGGAGGGATCCACCTTTCTTTAAGTTATAAATCACCTGCTTTTTAGCTCATCTCTAACACCATACCATCCTTACCGCTCTACAAGAGCATAGTAATGCACTAGAGTATCTTATGCCCACCAGATAGATTGGAATATAGCAATCGAACTCTCACGGGGCAACCCTTATTTGCCTTTTGTGCTACGGTCCGGTAGCATCTGGCGAGGGTGACCATTGCTCTCAGAGTCGCGCAGTTAGCATGGAGAAAGATAATGATCTTGTGTTTGTTCAGCCGCAGTTGCCGCTGGATCTCATGATTGATATTATCGTTGCCGTAGGAGCTGATGATCACTGCAACAGGAAACCAGTGGACACCATCGTCTTGGGAATAGCGGAATTATTATTCCCGGCATGGACATCAGGGATGGGGTAGTATATCTCAAGAATCACGAGGGTTATCTCATAAGATTTGTTCTCTTGCAGATGTAAGAATAGGTTGAATCAGGTCAAGGTCTTGCTTCGGTCCCCAGAGACGATGAAGAGGAACCCATGCTTGGCCTCCGTATTGGTTGCAATTTTCTGCAAAAGTGAAGCGTCAATTTATTTAAGGGTGGTGACTGAAAAAGTCTCTCCCTCAACTCTTCGAGACCGTCGTAGTGCTTCTGAAGGTTTTTGCCTTTCAACAGGATGACGAAGACCTTAGCAAGGCGGGTGGCAAATAGTAGTTGAATATGAAACTTCTCCATAAATAAATGAAGAGCTCAGCTCTAGTCTCAGACACGACGCTCATCTTCTGGCCACATGATATTATCCATTCGAGTAGGGTTTTCAAATTTCGTTTCCAAGCTGGTTTTGCTTTAGACAAGAGGAGAGCAGCAAAATTGTCATATTTTTAAATATATAAGAAAAATTACGTATTGAGAATTAAGAATTAAGAAATAAGAATTAAGTATTAAGAAATAAGAATTAAGTATTAAGAATAAGTATTCAGAATTAAGAATTAAGTATTAAGAATTTAGAAATAAGTATTCAGAATTAAGAATTAAGTATTAAGAATTTAGAAATAAGTATTCAGAATTAAGAATTAAGTATTTAGAATTAAGTATTAAGAGTTAACAAATAAGTATTCAGAATTAAGAATTAAGTATTAAGAATTAAGCATTAAGTATTAAGAATCAAGTATTAGGAATTAAGAAATAAGTATTCAGAATTAAGAATTAAGTATTAATAATTAAGTATTATTACTTTCTGTCCCTTTGGTTATTCGTTCATATCCGTGATGTCATGTATTTTTAATTGTTTTTTGGTCTTGTAAATATTATTTTATATTCACTGATGGCATATTAGATGTCAAAATGGCCATCTGCAGGACTAACATTTACTGCAATTTCGGTATCAATGGCGGATCCAGCCTTCGAAAAATGGGTTCTGATGGGGTTCTAGAAAAAAAGGGCGTTCAAGTCGACTTTGTTGCAATTTTACCATTTTCGTCCTTAATTCTGCAAAAAATTTAAAGAAAGTTTAAGAAAAGGGGATCGAACCCTGAAACCTCATCTCTTGGATCAACTTGTTTTATTGTGTGTGTGTGTGTGTGTGTGTGTGTTTGTTTGTTTTTGGTTGTTTTTTTTTTTGCCACTGTGATGATGTTTCTAATGGTAGACAGTTAGTAACCGACGTAAGCACCAGGCTGACACTGTTGTTCAGTACTTTCAAAAGTAACAATATCTAAAGTTTTGAAATATTATTAAACTAAAGGCATCTTCCTGTTCCAATGCAGTTCATTTGGCGATACTATCATACCCTTGATTGGCAGATCCAGAGGTGGTGTATCAACCCCTGTTTAGCTCACTTTGCTAATGCCAGGGTGAGCTTTTGCCATCACTTTGCGCCCGTCGTCCGTCCGTCTGGCGTAAACTTTTAATTCAAAGATCTTCTTCTCTGAAACTACCTGGCCATTTGGAACTAAACTTGGCCACAATAGTCCTTCGTGGTCCCTTACAAAAAATGTGGTTTTTCAGGTCCGCGCGATATCCAAGACGGCCGCCAGCGGGAAACATAGTTTTAACATTGGATCCTATGGGAAAACATGTTCAAATATCTTCTTCTCTGAAACTACATGGCCAATTGGTACCAAATTTGGCCACAATAGTCCTTGGGTGGTCCCTTACAAAAAAGGTGTTTTCAGGTCAGCGCGAAATCAAAGATGGCTGCCAGCGGAAAACATATTTTCATCATTGGACCCTATGGAAAAACACGTTAAAAGATCTTCTCCTCTGAAATTACTCAGCTAATTGTTACCACACTTTTCCAAAACAGTCCTTGAGTGGTCCCTTACACATAAGGACTTTTTCTCGTCAGCGCTTTATCCAACATGGCCGCCATCGGGAGACAAAGTTTTAACATTGGACCCCATGGGGAAACACATTCAAAGATCTTATCCTCTGAAACTACAGGACCAATTGGAACCTAACTTGGCCACAATAGTCCTTGGATGGTCCCTTTCAAAGAAGGTGTTTTTCAGGTCTGCGCTATATCCAAGATTGCCGCTAGCGGGAAACATAGTTTAATATTGGACCCTATGGGAAAACACGTTCAAAGATCTTCTTCTCTGAAACTGTTGCGCCGATTGGAAGTAAACTTGGCCGCAATAGTCCTTGTGTGGTCCCCTGCAAAAAGGTGTTTTTTTTTTCAGTTGCGCGCTATATCCAACATGGCCTCAAGCGTGGAACATAGTTTTAACATTGGTCCCCATGGGAAAACACATCCAAAGGTCTTCTCTTGTGAAACTACTGAGTCAATGGAACCAAACTTTGTCAAAATAGTCTTTATGTGGCCCCTGTAAAGAAAACACTTTATCCAAGATGGCTGCCAGCAGGGAACATAATTTCACATTGGACCCTATGGGAACCACTAACAGAGGTCTTCTCCCATTAAACTACTTGGACATATTGGAACTATAGTTTAACTATGGGCTCTTTAACATAAAATTTCTATGTAAATCAAAGGTCAGGTGAGCGATACAGGCTCTTGAGAGCCTATCGTCTGGGAAAAAATCAATTTCGTGCAAAATTGAGAGAAATAAAATGAAAAAAATAGGAACAAATTCGATCTGAACCCCCTTTTTCGAAGGCTTGATCCGCCGGTGCAGGTTAACTGATTTCTGTGATGAGCAGCTTTTTCAAGTGCTTTTGTGCATGGACGTTTTCTTTATTTTGCATCGAAAGTCCGATAGTCCGAAGTTCCGAATGTCTGAAAGTCCGAAGGAGCGATAGTCCGACAATGACCGTGCCTATATTAAGGAAGTTTTCGAAGTCGCCAAGAAATGGGAAGAAAAGGAAAAGTGTAGATATTTCATGTGTGTGTNNNNGGGGGGGGGGGGGCGGACGAATTTTGGAAATGGTAGAAAGCGAAAAGTTTAGGGAAATGGTAAAAAAAACAAAGTGGGAAATGGGAAAAACGAAATAAAACATTTGGAAAGTTGGAAACGAGGCCCAAAAGTTGTGGGGAATGGGAAAAAATGTCCCAAAAATGTAGGAAATGTGAGAACAGACGCCACATGTCAATCCCTCTTCATGGAGACACAGTTGCAACTGAAAAATGCAGATTAGGACGATTTAGAGTAACATAATAAAGAAGTTGCTGTTAATTAGGATTCTTCATATGCGCATCTCGACAACTCATGTCTTATCAGTGCAGATACAATAAAATATTGGAAATCCATATACCGAAATATGTGTAAAGACTGATTGAGAACAAATTACCAATAACACCTTAATAGAAAAGCCAAAATCAGCTAAAGACAGAGCTATGCAAGAGGGAGATACTCCTTAGTTTTGAACAAAATTTTGTTAAATTTAGATATTTCAAGTTTTCATAAAAAATCGGTTTTCGGGCCAGCACCGCAATGTTTGCTACTGGGTTGGTGAGTACCCTCGGGGTCTAACAGTCCAACAGCAGAGGCAACGGCCCAGTGGTAATAAATAACATAATACTGTGAAGTGAGGAGCTGTAGTTGTAGAAAACGGTTGCAGGCATGTCTACCAAAAATACGAGAATATTTAGTAATGAGGTACTGTTATTTTGAAGAAAATGCGAAAGCCCGACTTGGAGTTATGATTGAGATTTTTTCCCCGTCAAATGTTACTTTTGTACATTAAAAAACAATAGGAGATAAAGGTAATGTTATCATTACAAAAAATGTAAAGCAAGTGGAGATCTACATATGCTGCCTTGATGAACCATTAGGAGTGATTTCGCTTTCTTCGTTTAATTAACATATTTTTATTGTTTTAGATGAAGTTCCAAAACAATTTCAGATAAAGGTTAAGTTTTGAATAGCAAAAATGTTCAGCTTATCAAGAACTACAAATTTACGTATGTCCCAGTTTCACATCTAATGTAATATGCTCTTCGACAGGAAACTTAGTTTAACATAGGACCATTTCGAAAATGTTGTAAGTTGTTAATTCTTGAAAACCCGATAATAGCTAGCTGACACATCTATTAACTAGGCATCGTAATATATGGTCATTAAAATATCTATGATTTTCGTACAGATCATAAATCGAAGAAGGCCGCCATGCAGATCTTAATTCAACATTTGACTTTTGGGGAAAATTTTCAAATTGTTAATCATTGAAATCAATTTCATACATTAAGTTTATATTAAAAGTGCATGGTAACACGATAGTCACAGAACAAATGTACGATTTTAGTAATAATCATAAATTCAAGATGGTCGCCACTGCATATCTTAGTTTAGCATTAGACTTTCTGGAGAAATGTTGTAATTTATTTCTCTTGAAAAATATTTCAGTAGTATAGAGATTTTCATTTATCATTTGTTTATCAATTGATGGATCCGTTGCCATAGGAACATGAAGTGTTCCGACATAACACGAAGTGTTGCCGCAGTAATGGTAGTGCCTTGATTCCTGCGACAATCCTCGATTTACCGTATTGATCGGGTGTCAGGTCCGCATTAATAGTTATCCAGCCGTTGAACGTCCACTGGTCGTTATTTCAGTTGTACGGGCCATCCAGTGTAAGATTCTAGCCTGAAAATTATACGGGAAAAGCGTTACAAATATCAAAAGTCTGACGAGGGTAAAATTATCAGCATGGCAAGATCTACCCTCCCTGCAACCTTAAGAAAATACGAAAACCCGTCTTGGAGTTACTGCCCTTTTCCCGTATAATTTTCAAATTTTTATTATATTTCATCTTTTAGGAGAAAAAATTATAAGATATAGAGGTTAACTTAAAATTGCAACCTGGAAGTTTGGAGGAAAGAAGTTATGCAAACATATTGTTAATTGTTAATTTTTGAAAACGGTTTACAGCAAATTGATGTCAATAAGGCATGGTAACATTGTAACATGATGGTCATTGAACATATTATGACTTTAGTAACGATCCTGAATCCAAGATGGCTACCAATGCAGAGCTCATTTTTTCCTATGGGAAATTGTTGCAAATTGCTTATTTTTGAAAACCGTTCCACATATCAAGTTGATATCAACTAGGCATGGTAAATAAATGGTCATCTACCAAATTTTATATATTTGTACGAATAAGATATAAAAGATGCCCGTCACCGGGGACTATAGTTTAACTTAGAACCCTATGATTGGTTATTCTTGAAATCAGCTTCATAATTGATATTAACTAGGTATTTTAACATGACAGTAGTCTACCAGATGAATGATTAAACAGTTGGCTGTCACCTCAGATTAATCATTTAACTCTGTTGGAAAATCTTTTTTGATCAACAGCCACCACGTGAGGGAGCAGGCTCACGCGTGAGCATCTGGTTAAATAATCCTATCGCGGGTCTTCTATCAGGTTCGCGTTCATTGTTATGTAGGGGTGATAACTTGTTATTCACTAATAATGCTTATGACTTGATTATAATTATGATTTTACAACTAAAGAGTTTAGTTTAAGAGTGCTCGTGTACTCATTTCACTATATTGATGCTGCTACGCTAGATACGAGGTATAATTGCTGCTACTGTTGCAGGGTGGTGGTAATATTGAGATTAAATAGAAAAAAAAAAAAAAAACAATTGTTTGACACAAACTCATTTTCACCTCTTCATTTCCTTAAAGGCCACTCTGCATTTCATCATGCTTGTGACTGGCTATAACTATATATAGTAATACACCGGGGTCGAAGTGTGTATCGAAAATTAAATGCCTTATTGGCGTCAATAACAGATTGACTGCAAAAGGTGCAAATGGACGACAATAAGGCACTTAATCGAGTCGCATCTATAGAAATTAAATGCCATTCACGAAAAATAAGGAAATTTTCGATACGCACTTCGACCCCAGTGGTAATAGGCTGCATTATTTATCTTTTACGTGGAGTCGTTGCTGCATAATAAACGAAACTTCCATACACAAAAGCACTTGAAAAAGCTGTTCATTATAGAAATCAATTAACCTTCGCTGGCGGATCAAACCTTCAAATAGGGGAGTTCAGGTCGAAATTGTTACAATTTTTGTCTGTTTTTTCCTCAATTATGTACGAAATTAATTTTTCCCCAAAAAAATGGTTATATCACCACCTCCGTATCCGCCAATGAAGGGTATAATAATATAGCAAAATGAACTGCAGGAGACTACCTTAAGTGTATTGATATTTCAAAACTTAAGTCATTCTTACTTTTGAAAGTACCGAACAGCAGTGCCAGTCTTGTGCTTACGTCGGGTACTAACTGTTTACCATCAGAAACATCACCCCAGTTGGAAAAAAACACACACACATACAAAATACATTATAAGCGGATCCTAAAGATGAGGTTTCGGATGTTCGGTCCCTTTTCGAAGGCTGCATCCGCCAATTATTCCAAATTCAAATTCAAACTTATTTTAAACTAAATATAGATACCGAAATCGCAGTAAATGATTTTCAGGGGTTGGGCTTGGGCGATTTTGTGAATAAATAATTAAATCTTGACGCCAGTTAAGATTAATATTTAATCCTACTTGTCATGAAAATAAAAAAAATTATATTTTGATTTGCAGATTTTTTTTTTTTTGTTTCAAATGCAAATAAAAAATTGATGTGAAATTTCATGAAAATAAATAATTTTTATAAGCAAACTCGTACAAGCCTCCACCTGAAAATCAAATGGCCGTCCCCTTTATCCAGCAGATAACCATTTCGACATCTAATATGTCCTCGGTGAATATAAAATCAAACATTTTCAAGTCCCAAACCGACATCACTGGTGTGAACGAATAACAAAAAGGACAAAAAGTAACGCCTTAATCACCTAGGAGAGAGGTGTTAGTGAGGGGAATTTAAAGTTGACAGCATTTCTAAATTTTACATATTTTGTGTCGCCTGCACCTACTGCATGATCGACACATAGGAATCACTATCCGTCTTGCGTCCGTCTGTCCGTCCGTCCGTCTATATGCCTCTAAAATTTTTAACACCCGCATCTCTTCCTAAACCACTTGGTACTTTCCAACCAAACTTGCAGGAATTCTTCAGTTTATATTGTAGATGTGACAATGGGTTTTGTTTTTCTTTCCTTTTTTAAATTTTATGGCAATATTTGGACTTTGTCATTTTAGCTTATTGGAGTCTTACTCGTAGGGTTTGCCTCCATTATCCACAACTCCTCCTAGACCGCTGGGTACTTTCTAACCCAACTTGCAGGAAAGCTTCAATACATATTGCAGATATGCAACATGTATTTTTGTTTTCTTTAATTTTTATTTTTTCAGATTTTTTAGCTATCTTTGGACTTTGTAATTCTAACTTATTGGAGACTTAGGATTTGCTTCCGTTATCCGCAACTCCTCCTAGACCACTGAGTACTTTCAAACCAAACTTGCAGAAATGCTTCAATATATATTGCAGATGTGCACCATGCATTTTGTTTTATTTAAGGTAGTACGGGAGTTTACAATTGCGCATCATTCTTGCGCATGTGACTCAAAATGGAATTCACTACGGAAACGTTGCCGAAACCATTTTCAGTGTCTTATAATAGTTAAATTTGATGAAATATGCCACTTTTATTAAGTAACCACGCAAAATATTGAACCTTTCACCTAACTCCTGTTCAATTAAGGGGAGATAATTGTATAGAAATCAGAGGAAAAATTGTTTTTTTTTTGCAATTTATTCAAAAATAAGTTCGATGACCCCAAATTTTTTTTCATAGAAATTGAAGGACAGTTAGTAGGGTAGCAATTAATGAAAAAGACGCTTAGTTTTCGACTTTAATGCACCCACCTGACATGCAGGTATTTTTTGTTTTAAATGAAAGTCAAATGATTATAGTATCAGTTTTAAACGGTCGTAACGAAATCGTATGGTACGTTTTTCTGTAATTTGACATTTATTTTAAAGTTTTGGTGAAAACTGGTATGTACGGTACAGCGGGAAATACGATTAGAACTCGTATAAATGAACTTTTATGTGAGTTGATCTATATCTTATTTATAAAGTTAAAGTTATACAACATAACGACTTTAAAATTTTTAAAATACATTGTATTTTATCTAAGAAAAAATGTCAATTTTTAGAGGTTTTCTGCTCATTTTAAGAGCACGGACTTTTTTGTTTTACTTTTTTGTGAGAGCTTTACTTATTATATGAATTTTTTTTTTTTTTTTTTGTTATATAATATGAACAATATGCATCAATTTCCAAAGAAAAGCAACACTTAAAAGCATATTAAATGGTAAATTATTGTTTTTATCTGAAACTATTGAACATGCCGGAATTAATTACGTATCCCTTACCAATATTCATTTGTACATTTACCTGTAAATATACATCTTTCACCTAATCTGATAATATTATTTCGTGCATTTATAAAGAGATTTGCGCTTTTCTAAAAATGCACTCCTTATAAAGTATCGAATGGTGCTCATGAAAAGATTGTTTGATGGAAATAAGCTTTGTGTATTATTTATTATGTATTGATCACAAGGTATATCTGAACAACCCATTCCTGTTAAAATAACAGTCCTATCTTCAGAAGGGAAAGACCCTCTATCAAACGATAATTTTGTATTATATGCCAGAATTCCGCGTCAGAGTAACTGTGTAATTCAACCAGCAATTATTTTACAAGTAAAAAACACTTTAGTTGCCTCTTTTTTTTCTTTTCATCAGATGATTAAATTGGTTCAGACACTCCCCCGTTAGTGAATAGCCAAGTCCTTGTAAGTCCAAATCATCAAGAACAGATTGGTCTGCTTGTGTCTTTTGTAAATTTAAGGCTTACAGATGTGACCAAAAATACGCAGAATAATGTCCATAGAAGTACAAATAACCCCTAGAAGTAGCACAACTAACTTCTGATAGCAACATGCATTGCAATAAATACTAAAGATTTTGCACTAAGCGTATTTAATATTATGTTATTTGTTTGACAAACTATTTATTGAAACATATAAAGGATGACAATGATGAAGTTTTAGCGTCTGCACATAATGATTCGCTTCAGACTCTTTCATGTTTGATTTATTAAGAGATGATTTGTTCATTCACAAGTAAAGTGTTCACATTAGCACAGTTACTTTAAAACAGTCTAAATATCTCCCAGCTACTTGAAAAGAAAGCCACATAACATACACCGACTTCAACAAAAATGAATAAAAAACTGTGATATTAAGTTATAGCAAGGTGATGGCATGTCAAACCATGACATGAAAAAAATGGATGTAGCATTGCTCGACATCTAGCAATGAACTCCGTTCAAACCGTTGCTAGGGGCCGTCTTGAACTTACTGTGAGGCCCGACTGTGAGGTATGAGCAATTCTCATTGTTGAAGGCCTCGTGAAGATGAAGAACAAAATAAAATCCTTGTTCCATCGCTTGGTTTTACCATGTATTTGTAGAGATTTGTTTTCTCATGCGCATTTACTCCATATCCCTTCATCGATTATTTTACTTTTAGGAGGTTTCGTTTCTGCAACAGGTATAAAGGCGGAGGTGAGTTTGTTTCCTGCTAGATTCAATCATGTTAAACGCGAATATTCTGCATGCACTTTCGTTATTTTACGTCATGTACATTATTGAAACAGTTATATGAGAAACTGAATATCTTATTCCTGATCAAATATCAAATTTATCTCATTCCGTATCAAATATACCCAAATCTCTGACAGTGTTTTTTGTACTGGCTTCTTGACGATTTCACTTTTCAGTCAGCAACAGATACCACTTCTGTTCCTTGAAATGCTCCGTAAATTTTTATCAATAGCAGAATGTACTGTTTCTGTTAATACTTATTTTACTGTTTCATTCGGGACTTGCTATACAAATCTACCATATCTTTGATTCGAAAAACTTGATTCAGATACTGCACAATCATGGTCATTGTGCCTATTACTATGAATAAGACGATATCTTATAAGTGTAGCTGCTGGTAAAACAAAAACAAAGATCGCACAAGGGTCATATCTACCTCATGTCATGCCAAGGGGATCTTAACACACAATTATGTGTCAAACTGAAAACACCCAAAGGGGCTTGCCTGCTTCAAATACCACCGAGTAAACCGTAATTTCAACAACATACCCTCAATCTTCACTGGCATGGGGAATTGTAACCCTTGCCTAGCGAAGGTGCATGCTCTCGTGTCTAGCTTAAAATCAAAAGTTTGAATAACATCCAATCTAGCTTTACCACCTTAAGCTTCGCCCTTGGATTTCGGTTGGCGAAAAGGTAGCAACGGTCTTGAACAGGTTCTTTGTAGTGATGTCATTAGTCTTTTTTCAGGTGAAAAGTAACATCTGTTTGCAGTCGTTGCTTGATTTGCATCGACTCGCGTCCTTGCTAGGAAAATCACGAAAATTTGTTCTAGCAACAAGAGTCAGCTGATAATTACAATTATAGATGTTATATGGTGCGAGTTCCTCACTGTGTTACAGACCGTACGGTGACTTCTAGATGCTTTGTTTTGGGTCGTTTTAACCTGGATATGGGATGTTGTCTCCTTGACATTTACCCCAATTCCTTTCTTTTTCATAGTTAGCATATAATTTCCCAAAAATAAATCAATAAACAATTAAAAGAAAAACATGGTGTCCGACCTTTGCGTGGTTGATAGACTTAGTCCACTACCAGGAAACCTGATTTTCTGTATGTTTGTCTATCCGTTTAGCCTTTTCATTATTTCTGTAGAATAACTCCATCTTTCATGTTATTATCTAGTTCGATACATGCCATTTCTTTATTTGATTTCTCTCCCAATTTTTTTACATATAGCATTCTTTGATATTTTAATGCTAAAAATGTATTTCCGCTAAATAATTCATAGAATAATGACGTCAACCGTTAGATTGTATAAAATACCCGTTTGTTCACAAAATATGCAAGGAAATGACGTCATCACCCACTGACTAAAATTTTTATCATTTTAGCTTTGGCTCACACTTTCTTCTTGTGAAGTTAAACATTTTTGTCACATTTTACTTCCGATTTTTCTCCCAAAAAGCGATTTATGCCCAAAAGAAGTAAAAACTGAAAAAAAAATGAAATTTGACCTTTGTTCCAAATTTTTGAGAGAATGTACCACTTATTTTTATTTTATTTTTTGTATGCTCTAATAACAAAAATTAAATCATGAAAAAATCAGAAAATTCTATCTGACAGAATTTTAGACCCCCGTACCCCCTTAACATATGTCCCGAGTCGGGAATATGTTGGTGATTGGCTTGTCCGTGTCTTCTTATATAATTATGTTTTCTTGGTGGTTGGGTAATTGGATGTGGTTTGTTTCCATTGATTTATCCACTTTTTTACCTTTTTGGGACCATTTGGGGCTTGCTGTATGATGTGGGGTTCCTCGCTGTGTTGGGGACCGTGCGGTGACCCCTGAATGCTTTGTTTAGGGTCGTTTTGACCTGGATATGGGATGTTGTCTTTTGACATTTACCCCATTTTCTTTCTTTATCATATTTTTTAAGTTTTCTAGCTATCTTTTGGTTTTAGGTTATGGAGTCTTTGGGGTATGGTTTCCTTATCTGCAACTCCTTCAAACTGCTTTGTACTTTTCAATCAAACTTGCAGGAAGGCTTCAATATTCATTTCAGGTGTTCACAATGTTTTTTTTTTTCTGCTTTGTTAATATTTTTCATGCTTTAGTTGGTCTTTGTCATTGTGTAACAAAACATGAATTCTTGAATATATATATATATATAGTGCAGGCGACACATGTGTTCCGTGGAACACACATTTTAACTCTTCAATTGATCTGTTTTCGTCCATTCAACACCGAACTTCTGCAAGACTTCGCCGGCAATGCCGACTGTAACAAGCATATGCATTGGACATATGTAAATTCTTCCTTGAAAAATAATTAAAAGACTAAGAACAACTTTCTCGTCTCGACTCCCTTCCTTCTTGAATTCAGGCAGAAAAAAATTATGTACTAAACGTCAATAGTCGTATGACCTAAAGAAATGTAATGTGTTTCTTTCGATTTCGAACTTCAACTCGTTACCGAACATCGTCTCTATTCATTTAATATGTTTCAGCTTGCTTATGGGACTTGCCAGTAAGCGAGGGTACACGTTTAATCATTTTCCCTAGAAATTAATATGTCTGTATATGGATATCATTATCTGGACAGCTTATTAAAGAAATGTCAAAAATAAGCCTCCATACAATTGTATTTATAAACCAAATAGCTATTTTTAAAAATCGTAGAAATGATTTTTAAAACCGTATAAACGATTTTGAAAATCGTACAAGCGACTTTGAAAAACGTACTAACGATTTTTTAAAATCGTACAAACGATTTTGAAAAATCGTACAAACGAAAAAAATCCGTTTAAAAGATTTTAAAATCGTTGAAACGAATTAAAAAAATAGTTTAAACGATTTTAAAATCGTACAAACGACTTTAAAAAAATCATTTAAACGATTTTTAAAATCGTACTAACGATTTTTAAATCGTACAAACGAAATTAAAATCGTACAAACGAATTTAAGAAATCGTAAAAACGATTTTAAAAATTGTTATAACGATTTAAAAATCGTACAAACGATTTTAAAAATTGCTCTAACGATTTTAAAATCGTACAAACGATTTTAAAATCGTTTTAGCGATTTTTATTACATTTTTTTTCTTCTACTTGGCACGAATAAGCTGTCGTATATTTCAGATATGTGTTTACTTTTATTAGATAAATACCGGTTAGATTGTATTTAAAAAAAATTCCTGAGTTATCGATCTGTCGTCACTTTAAATATATTTTCTTACATTTGTCCGGTAACTTGCGACGGTAGCCGCGGCGAATTATGAAAGTCGTTTGATCACCTTGATATTACAGAAATGTAGTGTAGGTTCAATCCTTGGACCGGGAAATTTTTCCGGCATGAAACTTTAACTTCATCTAATATTTAGGTGAAACATAAATATAGGTCAAAGTTAAATATTTTACGGAAGGATATGGAGTAAATGACCATGAGATGATAACACATGTTAACTCCAACTGCAATAATTTTAATGAGCTGTATGGCCATTTCGGAAATTAATTCCTCATCATTAATTCCTCATTAAGCATACGATAAATGAATGAACATGCATAAAAATTAATGAGGTAAATAATTCCGGGTTAGTAAATAATTTGAGGTAAATTATCAGTTAAAGTGCTTCGAAATCGAGAGAAACAAAGGAAAGACAACAAAGACATGGAATGGTCCAAGGCATTTACAAGAATTAAAGTGTCTTGAATAACAAAAGAAATTTTCATAACAGGTCTTTAATGATTTTTTAAAGACCTTTAAATTTTGCTGTAAACATACTTAAGAACATTTCCGCATATTGAAAATCATTGATTAAGGGAAGGGTGGTAGATTCCATCTGCGATAAAATGACCCGTAGAATATTACAGCTATTGCGTCCCGATTACCTCAGTATGGTATATTGACATCCCTTTGAATTTTAACCCCCTTTACATATGATAATAATTCAGAGAAACAATCTAAACTATATAAACAGGGGTCAAATTATCATGGCTTAAAGAAATAAGATTTTTTACCAATTTTATCTTTCTTGCTTTCTAGGAAGGGGTAAATTTCTCCCCGTTTCAGTAACAATCAAATTCCATTCACCTTATTCCTTTTTCGCATATAAAATATTTGACGAGATTAACTTGTTCTCGGCCTGAAGACGTAAAATTCTAAATTATCCATAAATCAATCGGTATTGCTTCTCTGGCCAGAGTGTATAGTGCATAGACTGCAAAGTCTCGTCTCTTTGGTAATTAGTAATTTGTACATGTATTTGTAGTATATACAATTCTATTTTGTATTTCTTTTTACGGGCTGCTTCGAAAAATTTAGGGTATAACACGTATGTTCTGTCCGTCCGCTTAGTGTATTTCCGTTCAAGTATGATAATAAATGAAGGAAGTTTGAGTTTTGAAGATAAACTATACTTGAACGGATGCAGGATTTAAGAAAGGGTTGTAAATCCAGAAAATAGGAAAACTGTCGATGGGACTGAGGCGCAAAATGTTTGACTATTTTTTTTATTGAAAAAACCCTTCAAATATTTCATTTTCACGTATACAATTCATGAAGATGACTGTGTTAAAATTACAGGTATACTGGTAATTCAATACAAAATATTTTTATTCTTTGGCTGTGAAAGGGCTTAAATCCAGTATGTTTACCTGTAAAGGCAATAAACATGCACAAAATTACGAACACATTCATTATGATTTAAATAATATTTGGAACTTTATGTCTGCTCAACTGTTATGTATTGAAATTGCTTGCTTGATGTCAACGAGTATAAACGGACTTTCATTTGAAATTGATTTTCAGTGGCTTTTGTTACATAGTACTGCCAATGTATTTGGTTCTGTTTATTCTGAAGAAAACTCTTCCATGAAGACTGTGATACTGATAAGGGGTAATAAAAAGGGCTCTCTGAGAGTCCTGTTCTAATGTATGTTGAACCCAAAGCCAAGTGAGTAGAGCTCGGATTCCTAGTGCTGGATCCCAGAGCCCTTAATTGTGTTTGAGCAAGGAGCCCTAGTATTGGAGCCAGGAGCCCTTGTGATAGAGCCCGGAACCCCAAGTTCAACAAGTTTGAGCCCAGAGTATGTGGTATCCAGGTTCCAACCACTTTAGGGATAATAATTAGATATTGATAGACCATACTTCTACTTTAAAAAGTTTTTCCAGTTAACCAGTCCATTGACTGAAAAACAGTAGGATTTGATGTTGAAGAGATTTGTCCTGATAACTCAGCTCGCTCAGTAGACAAAATGTTAGTCTAAATTATGTCGTTCAATATCAAACTATTTTTAAAAATGGGTGGGGGAGCGTATACTTCTTTTAAACCGAAGATTACTTTGCATAGGTGGTATATGCTTATTTTATCTTAAATGCATGTTTTTTTTTTCCTTTTCAAGTGGAGATATATTATTTTCTTATAAATCAAACTTGTTTTTCTCTGGTAAAGTAATTTTAGATCACTTTAACCCATGGTATTTGCGGATCTGATCTTCTTTGAAAAAGAGGGTTCCAATAGTGTTCCAAAATGTGATTTTTTGTTTGCCATATTGTTTTTTTTTAACATTATGCACGTAATTATTTTAAAACAACATGAGGTTGCACGCGTTGTCGTGCTAGGTATACCCCCACTCGTATTATTTTACACATTAAAGAGGGGAAAATGGCTAAGTTCCGCCAAACATGAAGTTGATATCATAAGATAACTAAAATGGGACACGACGCATTCCTCCTATAGATAAAGTCAAATACCAAATTAGAAATTAATAGACCCACCAGAACCTGAGAAAAGTGCGACGAAAATTTTCACTATGTACCAGAAAGGGAAAAATGGCCAAGTCCCGCCGAACAGGAAGTTGCTGTCATAAGGCGGCCAAAATAGCATACGACGCATCCCCCTAGATATAAAGTGAAAGACGAAATTTGAAACAAATCGGCCCAGCCCAGACTTCGGACGGAAGGACGGACAGACAAGGGTATTCCAATATACCACCCACTCACGAGTGGGGGTATAATAAAAAGGTGGTTCAAAAACACCATTGGGTCCGAGAGATTACAAGAATGATGTTAATGTTAACTACCAGTTCAAAACAAAATTCAATAAAAATCTTCTCATGAATAATTTATTGAACATACCGAAAACTTTGAAAAAAGTGCAATATCAGACTTATTCAATAATTCACATATACTTATTTTTTTTAAGTTGTGAATCCCCCCGGGGGGAGGCTACTTGCTATTACTTTGGTAGTATGAGTGTGCCACAGGAATGGGTCATGTTTTTGCAATCAGTTTGTCTTAAACAGGGTATATTTTTCACTAGGTTTGTCTTGAACAGGGTCAATATTTCCACATGCCCTTCTGGTAGGTAGTTTTCAGTATATTTACTGCGTAAAACAATAGTTAAAACTAGTGTTAAGAATAATATAAGGTAAACTATGTTCATAGATAATCTGCCATATATTTTTCTTAAGAAGGGTATTGATTTTGAAATGACTATAGTCTTAAACAGGGTATATTTTTTGCCTCTTCTGTCTTAAACAGGGTGTGATTTTTCATATTTTCTGTCTTAAACAGGGTCCATTTTTATAGGGCGATCGGCAGAGTATTACCAAAATTATTGGCAAGTAGCCCCCCTCCCCCCACCCCCGGTGAATGTCAATCCAAAATAATTTCTTTATTTTACAATGGAACTGAAAAACTGATGGACGGCCGAGCGAATATTGTATGAAGATAAAACCTTATATTGACGTTTTCGAAGTCAGATGAGCTAAAAGGTGGGACAAATGATCTCTATTTTTTACGCAACCTCTATTTCGTGTTCAAGAGATGTGTATTGATTTTTTTCTCAAACATATCGTGTTTAATTTGCAAAGGGTAGCCTGATTAGACTGGCATGATGCAGGGGTTTGCTTATCTTAGAATAAGTTCAATTTGAACATACTCTAGTGTTTCATTGTAAAAATCTTATATTAAGCAAGCCATTCTAACATAATGAAGTTTACTGTTATCAAAGAAATCGTCCACTCTTTAATTTTGTAGCATGTCAATAAAATGGCTTTAGATCTGACTAATAAAATATTTCTTATTGTTAGTTTCCGTCTTTTAAATTATCATGCTTCATTTTATCAAACATTAAATGTAATATGAAGGATACGGTAAAACTCCGAGATGCTAACTATTCATTATTTACAGGAAACACACATATTTGATAATGACATAAAGGGATATTTGACCAGTATCCCGCAGAGATATTGAACATTCAATTGTTGCGCTTTTGTTGCATAAATATGCAAACGCGCATGTGTGTGTTTTTGAAATGAAAACTTCTCACGAACCCCCTAACCATGCTTACTTTATTCGAAAAAGTTTCTCAGATATCTAAATACATCCGTGACATTATGGCTCTGCACAAAGGATATAGACATGTTATAAAAAAAATCATCATATACACATACTGACAATATTCTTATTATGTTAAAACGAGTTTGTGCCTAATTTCGTCCTTTTTCCTAATTTTTAATGACCATAAAAAAGACGAAAAGGACACAATTTCTTCAGTTGTTATGGGGTTTAGATGTTTGATCAAAATTTTTTTTTTTTTTTTTTTTTTTTTTTTTTTTAACAACAATAAATAATTACTTTATTTCTCAAATATGCTTGTTACAACATTCTACAAAGGCCCAAGCTTCCTTTGCAGATAATAAATACATA
>MJUU01064136.1:43040-80692 GCA_002080025.1 Modiolus philippinarum
ATTATTCATTAGATTATAGATATATATATGATGAATAGATATATAAGCAATATATTATTACAAATTTGACATTATTTTATTCAATAAACCATTTTTTCCTGTTTTATCAAAAACATATTTTCTTTTAGTAAATTAATTTACAAAAATTGCATATGTGTCTATAAATTTTCTTCTTTGTTCTGACATATAATAAGTTTTAAAAATTGAAAATCCATAAATTGTAAGAAAAAAGTTAAAATTAAAATATTTTTCATCAAAAATCTTGTAGCCAAGAACAATGTGTTTCAAACTAATATCATTTGAAATATTACACTTTGACAATAACAACTGTATTTTTTCTCTAAAATTTCTTAAATATGGACATAAAATGAAAAAATGTAAGTAGTCTTCTTCTTCTTTACAAAATGTACATAAATTATCCTCTGAAATTTACCATTTACACAACATCTTTTTATTAGGTAAAATACAATTTAATAACTTATATCTATATATTTTTAGTTTATTCTCGACAAGAAAATGAAATATGAAATGAAAAAGATTAGTAAAGTTATACTCCTCTTGTATTTCAAAATAATTTTTCCATATATTGATACCTATTGGTGAGGAGAATTTCTTTTTAATAAAAACACTATAAAACATTTTGTTTGTTAAAGCAGAAACATCTTTGCTCATATCACTACATATAAACATTTGCTTTTTACAATTGACCACAGTATTGCATGATTGTTCTTTTTTCAATTCAGATTGCCAACTTAAAGGTATAGCCTTTTTTAAAATAGATATTTCAGAGCTCCAATTAACTTTAACCTTTAATTTTTGTAGGACAGTATTTTGACATATCTCTCCATTTCTATTTAGTATGTCATTGATATATATTATATACCACTGTTAATAAAATTCATAAAAAATAAACTTCTGTTACAAAAGGTAATAAGTTTGTTTCCCCAGATGACTTGCTTTCTGATATCTAAATAAGTTTTTGGAATTTTACATTGCCCCCCCTCCAGATTCTATCCAATATTGAAGTATATGTTGATAAAAGACAGGTATTTTGTCCAAGACATATTGTACTTTTTTAAGCTCTAAATTCATGTTAAAAACCAACCACTCGTTTCCAAAAACTGAGTAGTATTTATACGGTATAAGTTTCCAATTACTGAAACCATCACTAACAAATTTTTTCACCCAAGAAACTTTAAGTGATTTAAAATAACTATCAAAATCAATCATATTGAGACCCCCGTCATTAATTTTACCAATCAACGTATTTCGTTTTATTTTGTCAGGTTTATCTGACCAAATAAATCGAAAACATTTACTTTCTATTTCCTTTTTATATACATCAGGTACTATAAGTACACTGGCTACAAAGGTAAAGAGTGGTAATATCAAGGATCAAAATTTTTGACTGAGTGATGTTTAACGCAAAATTCGGTATTATTTCAGCTACGTCGTAGACGGTTGGTAATATTACTTGGATCTAGAACATTTAAATATGAAACTGTATATCTAGCTACAAATAAAACATATTTCTAAAAAAAATGAAATCATATTTTAAACAGAAAAGATTTGGCGATGTTTTATTAAAGGGAATCTTTGATTTCCTGGCAATACGGAAATATCAATAGTAATAAAATTTAAAAAGCAAATCAAAATATCGTGATTTTTTTTTCTTTTTTTTGGAACTACCAGTTTCGTATTCTCTTCAAAGAAATCTTATTCCTTTTATGACGCTATATAAACAGCTGATTGCTTACAACCGGAAATATTTTATAAAGTTGTTTTTTTTATCTTTTTCCCTCAGTTCGAATTCCCTTTCTATAAAAGACTCAACACTGAGTCAAATATGAATATACTAAGTATTAACCCCTCGTCTGGACTGCAGGCTTAAGTCTTGTATAAGGGTTTCAGAAATATTGATTGGTTGTCATTTTTAGGGATATGGATAATTTTGCCTTTTTATTTTAAGAACATGGATTATTGATTTTGTTTTGGAATTATGGTTTATATATGAAATACACTATTTATTTGGATAATAATTTCTTAGAAACTTATTAAAAAATATTTTAGGCTAATTTAGGGATAATGGAGAACATTTTACATGGAATATTGGCTTGAAATGCTTTTCGGAGTATTAGCGGATATGGTTTTAAGGATGCGAGATATTGCATTACAAATATAAAGGGATATGGATTATTGATAATGTTAAAGATACAATGACATAAACAGATTTAGTTGTTGAAAATTCAAGTGAAAAAAATATTAGTAAAAAATACATAAATAAAAATGAAAAAACAAAGATTAAAAATAAATTAAAATCTTATAATGATAATTTTTATTCAAATCAAATTCATAAACTTGAAGATAAAAATAAACTAAAATTATATAAATATATAAAACAGTCCATAGCCAAAGATTACTACTTGTCCTGTGCAAAATTTGAATATCGAAAAATTATTACAAAATTTGGAGTAAGTGATCACAATCTTTTAATTGAAAAAGGCAGATATTTAAAGATTCATAGAGAAGAAAGATTATGTAAAAATTGATGATGAAACACATTTTATATTAAATTGTACCATTAATAGAACTCTAAGAATATATTTTACCAGTTTTTTTAAATAATTATTTCAATTTTTGAGAATTAAATGAAAATGAAAAATTAGTGTATATCCTCAACCCATCCACCATAGAGCTTGTGAATAATTTAGGTTCCTTTCTGAAAAAAGTCATTAGAACTGAGGGTAGGGGAATCATAATATCATTTGCTCATTGTTTATTATTTTATTGTTTTTATATTGTCACAGACATGACTTTGTATATATGGCAAATAAAGTTCTTGTATTCTTGTATTATTGATAATCAACAAGGCTCAGACTTCAAAGACTTGTTCGGGTACAAGTTTTATTGTTAAAACATATTGTTGTGTCTAAATTAAATGTAAAAATCAATTATGATGGGACCTTTAGAAATAATGTGTAAAGAGAAAATGTTTTACATACAATTCTATTTTTTATAAAATTGGACTGGATGTCCCATGTAAGGGAGATAACCGATTGAATGTGATAAAAACAAAGCAACTGATGACTGCCACAGTTATCTCCCGTGTAGTCCACATCACAAGAGAACATGCAGTAATTAAAAATGCTGTTAAATTTTATTTTAAAAAAATCCCAGACTGGTTGAAAATTCGAGGTAGAAGATCCAAGCGAAACATTAATATGTAAGAATGGTTCGTGTATTTCATCTTGTCGTATACATTTATCATGCAACTTGAGGTTGTAATACGTACACAGTTGATAATAAAATTATCGAAATTCTGCATGATGATAACGAACTGTATCATGATGTTATCAAGTCTTTGATGTTATACAGAGATGGAAAGTGGTAGCGATCAATTAAAAATATCTTTCGTAAAGATTCAATATAATTTTCCTTTAATTTATTGTATATTTGAAGTTTTTGGATTGAATAAAATCTGGTATTTAAATTCTAGTTTGGAACAAAAATACTGCATTGAAACGAAATAAATCACAAATTTCAGGATATATTATTGTTAAAATTAAATCACATATTTAATAACCTATAAATTTGAATTAAATGTTTATAAAATATATATTTAAAACTAACAATATTCCTCCAATAAATTATAAGTTTACCAGACATAAAAAAAAAATGTCAAGAAACTCCAAATTTAAAAAAAAAAAATTATTCCCCAAATAAATTACAGATTTAATCACCAGTAATTTTAGATTGTCTATAAATTACAGATTTAAAAACATATTATTCTATTCTGAAAGTTCAAATTTAATTACGACTAAATCTAAATTCAAGGCATCCAAATTTAAAGTTTAAAAAATTAAAATTAAGATTGAGTAAATCAAACATTAAATTTTCAACTAGAAATTTAATTTTTTATGAAATTATTTAAACACATCATTTCGTGCAGTGTGCTCCAGTGAGATCCATCAATGACGGGGCCAAATGGGTAGGGACAGGAAATTTACCAGCCAATCTCCAGTCTTGTACACGCTTTTCAGTGAGTAATATATGATTTATTTTTAAAACGACTAGTGTTTTTTTCATCAAGAAGATCCTTGGAGCTTATTCCGCCTCCTAGCTAAGTTTTGGGAATTATCGATTGAAAAAAAAAAAAAAAAAAAAAAAAAAAAAAAAAAAAACGTCAACTCATCCTGTCCATCTTTTGGATGACACATAAATACTTCTTGGTTTCTGTTTTGGTTTATGTATTCTCACTGGTTATTTATTTCATTTCATAGAGTAGAGTAGAGTAGACATTTAATATGGAACTTTGGATTTTTCTTTCTCTCGGCTGCTCCATCGAGATCCAGCAATCACGGCGCCAAATGGGTAGGGACAGGAAATTTACCAGCCAACATCCAGTCTTGTACCCCATTTTTAAGTGAGTAATATTTCGGCAGTGGTTTTCCAATTTTTAGGTTCGAGTTGCACTGACGAGATGTAAATTCATCGAAATGGGGCCTTATCTGCAACAGTGAAATTCTAATGTAGTGTTGCGTGTCACTCAAACTGTAATGGTCAAATTCCTCAGTGGAAAGATGTTCTCGATAATATCATATCCTGAAACTCTAAGTCGGTTGGTCTTTGATTTCAGACTCATATAATTTATTTTTCAAGACCTGTATAAGCATATTTACATGCTTATCCTGAGGATAAGCATATTTACATGCTTATCCTGAGGATAAGCATATTTACATGCTTATCCTGAGGATTATCCGTCTCTTGTCGAAATGCGCATATGCAGAAAATAAATTCACAGTAACTTCGGTATCTAGTTATTAGAAGAGTTTTGGGAATTATCGATTGACAAAAAAAAACAAAAAAAAAACGTCAACTCATCCTGTCCTCTTTTGGATGACACACAAAGACTTCTCAGTTTCTGTTTTGGTTTATGTATTCTCACTGGTTATTTATTTCATTTCATTTCATTGAGTAGAGTAGACATATAATATGAAACTTTGGATTTTTTTTCTCCCGGCTGCTCTAGCGAGATCCATCAATCACGGGGCCAAATGGGTAGGGACAGGAAATTTACCAGCCAATCTCCAGTCTTGTACACCCTTTTAAGTGAGCAATATTTCGGCAGCGGTTTTCCAATTTTTAGGTTCAAGTTGCACTAACGAGATGCAAATTCATCGAAATGGGGCCTTATCTGCAACAGTGAAATTCTAATGTAGTTTTGCGTGTCACTCAAATTGTAATGGTCAAATTCCTCAGTGGAAAGATGTTCTCGATAATATCATATCCTGAAACTCTAACTCGGTTGGTCTTTGATTTCAGACTCATATAATTTATTTTTCAAGACCTGTATAAGCATATTTATATGCTTATCCTGAGGATTAAATAAGGTTTCTAAGTGTGTCGTTGTTTTTAGACGTTATATATGATTTTTTTTTTACGACTAGTATTTTCTTCATCAATAAGATCCTTGGAGCTTATTCCGCCACTTAGATTAGCTTTGGGAATTATCGATTGACAAAAAAAAAAACGTCAACTCATCCTGTCCATCTTTTGGATGACACACAAAAACCTCTCAGTTTCTGTTTTGGTTTATGTATTCTCACTGGTTATTTATTTCGTTTTATTTCATAGAGTAGAGGAGACATATAATATGGAACTTTGGATTTTATTTTTCTCTCGGCTGCTCCAGCGAGATCCAGCAATCTCGGGGCAAAATGGGTAGGGACAGGAAATTTACCAGCCAATCTCCAGTCTCGTACACCCTTTTAAGTCAGTAATATTTCGGCAGCGGTTTTCCAATTTTTAGGTTCGAGTTGCACTGACGATATGTAAATTTATCGAAATGGGGCCTTATCTGCAACAGTGAAATTCCAATGTAGTGTTGCGTGTCACTCAAATTGTAATGGTCAAATTCCTCAATGGAAAGATGTTCTCGATAATATGATAACCTGAAACTCTCACTCGGTTGGTCTTTGATTTCAGATTGATATAATTAATTTTTCTAGACCTGTATACGCATATTTACATGCTTATCCTGAGGATTAAATAAGATATCCAAGTTTGTCGTTGTTTTTAGACGTTATATATGAATTTTTTACACGATTAGTATTTTCTTCATCAAGAAAATCCTTGGAGCTTATTCTGCCTATTAGCTGAGTTTTGGGAATTATCGATTGACTAAAAAAAAAAAAAAAACCTCAGCTCATCCTGCCCATCTTTTGGATGACACACAAAAACTTCTCAGTTTCTGTTTTCCTTCATGTATTCTCACTGGTTATTTATTTCGTTTCATTTCATAGAGTAGCGTAAAGTAGACATATAATATGGAACTTTGAATTTTTTTTCTCCCGGCTGCTCCAGAAAGCTCCATCAATCACGGGGAAAAATGGTTAGGGACAGGAAATTTACCAGCCAATATTCAATCTTGCACCCCCTTTTTAAGTAAGTAATATTTCGGCAGCGGTTTTCCAATTTTTAGGTTCGAGTTGCACTGACGAGATGTAAATTCATCGAAATGGGGCCTTATCTGCAACAGTGAAATTCTAATGTAGTGTTGCGTGTCACTCAAATTGTAATGGTCAAATTCCTCAGTGGAAAGATGTTCTCGATAATATCATATCCTGAAACTCTAACTCGGTTGGTCTTTGATTTCAGACTCATATAATTTATTTTCAAGCCTTGTATAAGCATAATTATATGCCTATCCTGAGGACTAAATAAGATTTCCTAGTTTGTCGTTGTTTTTAGACGTTATGTATTAATTTTATTTTCAAGACTAGTATTTTCTTCATCAAGAAGATCCTTGGAGCTTATTCCGCCTCTTAGCTGAGTTTTGGGAATTATCGATTGACCAAAAAAAAAAAAGGTCAACTCATCCTGCCGTCTTTTGGATGACACACAAAGACCTCTCAGTTTCTGTTTTGGTTTATGTATTCTCACTGGTTATTTATTTCGTTTCATTTCATAGAGTAGAGTAGACATATAATATGGAACTTTGGATTTTTTTTCTCCCGGCTGCTCCAGCGAGATCCATCAAACACGGGGCCAAATGGGTAGGGACAGGAAATTTACCAGCCAATATCCAGTCTTGTACCCCCTTTTTAAGTGAATAATATTTCGGCAGCGGTTTTCCATTTTTTTTGTTCGAGTTGCACTGACGAGATGTAAATTCATCGAAATGGGGCCTTATCTGCAGCAGTGAAATTCTAATGTAGTGTTGCGTGTCACTCAAATTGTAATGGTCAAATTCCTCAGTGGAAAGATGTTCTCGATAATATCATATCCTGAAACTCTAACTCGGTTGGTCTTTAATTTCAGACTCATATAATTTATTTTTCAAGACCTGTATAACCATATCTACATGCCTATCATGAGGATTAAATAAGATTTCCAAGTTTGTCGTTGTTTTCAGACGTTATATATGAACTTTTTTCACGACTAGTATTTTCTTCATCAAGAAGATCCTTGGAGCTTATTCCGCCTCTTAGCTGAGTTTTTGGAATTATCGATTGACAAAAAAAAATAGATGTCAACTCATCCCGCCCATCTTTGGATGACACACAAAGACTTCTCAGTTTCTGTTTTTTTATGTGTTCTCACTGCTTATTTATTTCATTTCATTTCATAGAGTAGATTTGAGTAGACATACAATAAGGAACTATGGATTTTTTTTCCTACCGGCTGCTCCAGCGAGCTCCATCATTCAAGGGGCCAAATGGGTAGGGACAGGAAATTTACCAGCCAATCTCCAGTCGTGTACACCCTTTTAAGTTAGTAATATTTCGGCAGCGGTTTTCCAATTTTTTGGTTCGCGTTGCACTGACGAGATGTAAATTCATCGAAATGGGGGCTTATCTCCAACAGTGAAATTCTAATGTAGTGTTGCGTGTCACTCAAATTGTAATGGTCAAATTCCTCAGTGGAAAGATGTTTTCGATAATATCATATCCTGAAACTCTAACTCGGTTGGTCTTTAATTTCAGACTCATGTATGATAATCGTCTAAGGGGCCCGACAAACTGAACATCTTAGGTAAAACTCTGACAAGCATTTCTTTGCAATAACACGACTGAAAATCCGTATAACAGTTAGAAACTTGTCTTTCCGATTTCACCATCATGTTTTTCACTGTTGGTCAGCTGGGTTGTACTGCTTTGTTAGTGTTAAGAAAACATGGAAACCACGAAGATATAAAATAGTCCTGTCGAACTTATCAATGGTGAGATCAAATATCTTATATGTTTGGATTCTTTACTGCCAAGCAAAGAATAAAAAAAATAAACTTAAATACTATTGATGAATCAGATAAAAGCTTTGTCGGAGCGATTTTTAAATGTATTTTAATAGTCGTATTATTAGTTTATAATTGAAACAATGGGAACATTGTAGCGTTTACTCGTTTTTTTTTTTTCATGCAGAGGACGATTTAGGTTTAATGTCTTCAATTATCTTTCATCTGATTTCGATGCATTGACTAAAATAAAACACAAACAAACCATGGACGTTTTTACAAACTCATATGAAAATTTGACTTGATCTGTGTCATGTATTGTGTTCTCTTCCAATTCAATAATGGAGTGTCAGTGGGTAAACATAGCATTCAGGCAGCTTGAAACTCATTTTCTATAAAGTTTGATTGAAGTATATTGTTTTCTCTTTTTCAGCATTTTTACTAAGCTGTGAATATTACATTCATGAAATGTCAACGAAGATAAAGAATAGTGTTATGCTTGGGATATGTCTACTGGTGTTGGTAGTGTTTTCTGCTTTTATTCGCCGTAACATTCATCTACAAAGAGCAGAAAAACATGGTAATGAATCTGATGAAATATAAACGACAAATTTCAAATTCCTAAATTAATAAAAAGCAAACGTTATTTTACCATCTAATATGCTTTCCATGATAATAAAGAATATCTTCTTTTCATTTTAATGAAAGGGATGTAGAATTATGAAGGGCATATAAATAATACCAATTCATGAATGCACAATTTATACAATGAATCTATCAGCCGTGTAAGGATATATATAAGTGGCGAATCTGTGTAAAGCGCGATCTGGGGTATTGAATCAGATTTATCTCTTTGCCACTATAGTTTGTTTTCCTCTACCAAATTTGACTTTACTAACGGAGTTCGGCATGCTCAACACGGCTGATGTCTTATAAGAAGCAGGAGAACATAATTTACCTGTGCCCCTGATATCACCCATGACTTATTACTGGCTCCGTGTTGTTCATATTTTGTATGTATGTGTGTCTTTACTTTTCTTTTCTTTTTTGTGATCATGTTATGTAATGAGAATATAAGTAGAAAATCTATAGAGCATTTGTCTTTTGTAGATATTGTCCTAGGTCCAATTGTTTCAATTTGAGTTTTGAAAAATAACCAATGCAAATAGAAATCAAATATATTTTAAGAAAAATAGAAGCAGTATCAGCAGTAGAACATAGCGTAAAGATCGGACGAAGCAAAGTCAAATGATGTAGAGGAAAAACAAAACAAACTTGAGCTGTCATGTAACAGATCGGTTGTCATCTAGGAAACAGATATTCAATAGCGGTCCAAAATATCGTTATGTCGACCAAACAATTCCTGAATTGGTTACATCAAGTAATTGGTAACATGACTTTGTTTTATTAGACTCTTTGTAAGCAACTGAGCTCTTTCAAGGTAGTCAATGTATCGACCACAAACCATTGAGTAGCGAATAAGTTGGGAGATGCAAACTCCATATGCTCCCCTTGTTTCAATGTTGCTGCAAAGAAATGGGTGTTGACTTGTGAAAAATTGAGATAAACATCAAAAGCTTTATTTTAGCTGATATGAACTTTAACTCACCGATCCAGTAGACAGTACTTCGATGCTGGCCCGAAAACTTTTGAAACTTGCAATATCTAAAGTAATAAAATTTTGCTTAAAACTAAGGAGTATCTACCCCATGCATTCCTCTGTTCTTAGCTGAATTATGGCTTTTCAGTTTTGATCCTTTTGATTATTTGTTCTCTATCAGCTTTTACACATACTTAGATGTATGGTCTTCCAAATGATTTTATTTAATTTGCCCTGAAGAGAAATAAGTCGTCGAAATGCGCATCTACGGAAATCAAATTAGCAGTAACCTCGGTATTTCGTTATTTGTAGTTACAAGAAGATAATGGGTACTTTGAATGTCTCTTCTTTCTTGTTAGATTTTACACTTTTTAGATATATTTTCCATGTATTCTATTTAAGATGATAAATGTAGAAAAAAAAACGTATTAAAAGAACGCTACTACATACTACCGAACAGAATTGTAAGAAGTTGATATCTGAAAGGCAAATAGAGAACGTAGATACCATTAACCGAAAAAAAATAATAAAAGGTAGAATTTTTTAAATATTTGTTGAACACATTTGATTGCAAAATATATTTAATATTACGAAAAAAATCAAGCACAAAAAATATATGAGTTTGGAGATGTCATGTGAAACAAATGCTCAAGAACATCCGTGAAAAAGTTTCGAGTTTCTAAATCATTACAAGCATCCTAAGTACAAGCCTCTTTTATTACTTTTGAAAAAAAATGAATATTGTGTAAATGATTAGATAGTATTCAACCGAATTTTGTTATTTATTTAAGATCATTGCATAACAAATCATAACAGAAAAGAATCAAATTTAACTACAAAAAACTGGAAAGAAATATTTAAAGAAATGGCAAAGTAAGTAGAGTTATGATAAGATAAATAAGTTTGTTTGTGTTTCTATGTTGAAGTGCATTTTTTAACAATTGCTTTGAGGCAACCATTTTATGATGTACGGTGCGTTGTGTTTTTTTACTGCTTAATGCTTACGTTGTATATGTCAATGGTTTCTGGTCATTGTTAAAGCAATGTATTTGGCTTGATGGTATATGGTGTTGCAACAAGATTCATGCACATTACAACTTCAAGACTACAATATACTCTGTAAGCTATATAGCATATACATGATGTTGTTTAAACTGAACGACACTCTAAGAGTGCGACGCTACAGTGAGCAATTTAAATATCAAGCCACTCAATGGTCCCTACGAATTAGAAAATCTAAATGCATTTGTCGTAAATATTTCAACCTTCTAAGTTAAAGCAAACTGTAGGAAATAAATCGAGTCTTACACACTGGATTTTGACTATCTTCTGGCAACTATTTGGTATGAGCTTGCTGTTCGTAGCAAGAAAAAATATCTCTGATGGTTTCACTTGTTTGTAGAAAGACATGTTTATAGATGGGTCCAGAGAAACGTTCAAAAATGTGCAAGTAAGCTTGAAGCTTGAAGCTTTTCCTTTACTCGTAGGAGGCCAAGTTTTTTACAAGGGCTTACTCAAAGAAAACAAAAAACATTTAGCCCAGTCCTTCATTTTTAGCTTCCACTATATATAGACGATGTCAATTTTCTTAATAATCCAAAATTTAAAGAATATTTACATCAGGTCTATCCCATTGATCTTGAAATTAAAGAAACAACTTTCAAACCTACATTGGCTTTTAACCTATATCTTTTGTTGTATACTGACGAACTTTAACATTTCAAATCTAAGCTATATGACAACCGTGATGAATTGTACCCTCCGATTGTCAAGTTCCCCTTTGTTGGCAGCAATATACCTTCTCCAGTGTACATTTCACAGTTGATTCGTTACTGTCGACTATGTAGTTTGTGCAGTGAGTTTTTTTTTTAAACAGAGCAAAAACACTGTCGAAAAGCTGCTTAATAAGGGATTTCTTCAGCCTATGTTAATTGCATCCCCCAAGAAATTTTATGGCCGTCACCATGGCATGATTGAAAGATAAGACAAATGAAATCGGACATTTTCAGCTAGATTCGCGTCTAACTGGATTTGACTATACCGATTTTGACATTTTCCTAGATTGACTCACTTACGATGTGACGGGTGCTGTACACAGAACGGGTGCTGTACACAGAACAGGGCATGCTTACCCTTCCGGAGCACCTGATGTCACTCTCAGTCTCATGGAAGTTGACATTGTGAGTGCCCTGGTTTTGTATGTTGAGTGTTTTATTTCTGTGCTTTGTAGCTCTCTAACATTGTTTTCTGTGTTGTTGTGATGGCCATGTCTTTGGACTTCGATTTTCATAAAAATACCACTCCTTTGTTCCTACGGTATTCTTTTGTCAATGTTTTCGAAGTGAATATTGTGGTATCTTGGCTTTTTTACTAAGTTCACGTTTAAGAATAGGTAGTTATTACATAACAGATATTTTGGCGTTCACTAGTACATTTCTCGCGCACTTTAAAACTGCCGAGAGGAACACTACCTAAAATAAGGTTGTCAAAATCTGCCTTTCAAATCGAATAAAATATTCAAATAAAATTAGATTGCAAGTTACATGCTTTATGCGATAGTTGAATTATAAATTATATGTCTAAGCAGTATTCTATTTGACAAGCAAATGCGTCCTTGATCATTCGAGGAAAATGGACTATATATAAATTACATGTAATCACATTATATATTCAAAACAGATTATAAAGTCGTTTTTTTGTGGTAGTTTGAAATAATAATAATAATAATAAAACACTGCCATTTTGTTTCTTTCTTCGAAAATTTAACTTCGAGAGTAAAAGTAGTAATTTTCGCGGTGTACTAATTTTCGCAATTTTCGCGGTAGACAAAAGACTGCGAAAATAAGTACTCGGAAATACCTCATATACAATCATTAAGTACTCAGATGTCTCTAAACACCGCGAAAATTGATACCAATGATTATGTCCCAGTTCAAGAAACCGGGAAAAATTAGCAACCGCGAAAATTAATACGTTTACAGTATTCATGTTATGGCTGACCTGACGTTTAAGCGCCTTTAGTCAGACGTGAAGGATACGGTATTTTTGCTGTAAAATACTAAAGAATCTATACCAGTTTAGTATAAAAATGTTTCTACTTTGTTCAAATGTTACATTAAGATAAAAGAGTGCTTTAAATAGTGTTATTTACTTAATTACACCTCTGTCGTCTACCAAAAGAAGCTACGCCTCAAATATACAATAACCAAACAGTGTTAACTCAGATTAACCGATAGGTTTTAATCGTGAGAAAATGACGATGACGGAACAAGTGCTTGCAAGTTAACTTTGCTGCCAAAACCTCGATTTTTAGCCACCAGGAGAGCCATGACAACCACCAGATATCATTTGCCAGGTAAGTCAATGAGCTCGCTTTCTTCATTACGCACGTGACTACTCATATTGCTTGAAAAAGACTGCAAGCAGAAAGCAGAGGCATTGGCAACCTCATCATGAACATACTTTTTGAAATCGTACGTGCACAGTAAAATATATGAAAACTGCTGCCCATGTTCAATTTTTTTACGCTAAAAATAAACAAATTAAGCAATAATGTCAAGAAAATTCAAGTGGACCATTCATCAAGCAAGCAACTTCCTTCCCATCCCAAGTTTTTAAGCCGTAAAGCAGCCTGGAAGCTACGTCAACTTCAATCGGAATGAACAGCAAAATTCACAAGACAGACTTCCCGCTGATATAAATTATTTACATGCCTGCAATTTCGAGCTATGGTGCCTTCAAAATCTGTACCAATATATTTGTGTGAATTGACACTGTACATCTGATAATTCTGTCGTTTAGTTTCTAATTACTGCATTGAATAGCTTAAAGGTCTGTAGCGGGTAATTCTAAAGCAATATGAGTAGTCCTTGCCCTGATTATTGAAATAGATAACTTTAAAGAGGATAACTATATTCAATTTTATTGGCATGATGAGATACAAGAATTGCATTCCTAAAAACTCTTCCCCTTTTAATATTTATACGATAGTACCAATGTCTCATGCATGAGTGTATGGTGCTTTCCCATTTTTTTTGAAAGACCTTTCAGACCTCTTTGGAAAACTATTTTGCGTTTTGCTTTCCTTTCAGCAGGCTTGTTGTAAAATTTGCTTCACAAATTATCTTGATAATTTGAGAAAATGATTGATGTATATGTTGTGTACACATTGTAATTTTGTACAAATTATAGTTTGTACAAAAATTTTGTACAAATTATAATTTGTATTTTCAGTGGGATGTAAACTCAGGTCCACGTGTTGGGAGAAATGCCACGCTTCCTGCACGTTAAAGAACCCTTGTAGCAAGCTCTTTGGGGTGGTCCGTAGGTGATCGGCTACAAGGCTAAATTCCCCGCCCTTGACGATTTCACCCTACTTTTCCAGTGGCAGTCAGAATTTCCCGTCCCATGGCCCTTTCCATACCCCAAAGTGATTATTTATCAACAAACTTGTTCTCGTCTTGATATAGCTGAAATATTGCTGAGTAGACGTTAAACAATATTCAATCAATCAATCAATCAAATTACAATTTGTACAAAATTAGCTTATACAAATTATAATTTGTACAAAATTAGCCCAAAAATCACGTACAATTTGTACAGAATCTTACATCATTTGCTAAACTTTGTTTCAAATGATTAAATTAATGAAAACATGATGTATTTTCTTATGCTAAGGCACATATTTACTTAATTTCTCTAAATTTTGTGTAATCAATGTTTAGGTACGAATATTGTTACTAGAGCAATACAAAAACCATGTTTAATTAGAGCTTTACAACAAATTCCTGAAAGTTCGGTGTATTGCAACTACGCCAATATATTTGCCAACAAGTATATCCTCATCCCCACCACCCTATCAATATTCCATTTTTTTTACTTCATGTCAAGTTCTTTCAGTAAATGTAATTTTTATAAAAATCGGTTTAAAAATGGATTCTTAACAATTTTGTAAACAGAGACTGATTAAACAAGAAATGCACATTAACAGTTTACTTGTTGCAATACATTTTTGCACTTTACGGTAGAACAATGATAGGAGTTTAGTAGGAATACTTCGATAGTACTACACAGTACACTAGTAAGTTTGACACTATGACGAACATTTCATTCTTTGGTGACTTTGGTTAAGTGAAGTTTTGCGACAAATCATTTCTCAACAACTAAGCATTATAAGAAAAAGATATTTTATCAAATGAATTACTTCAATGTGAGCTACCAAAATGAAATTTGACAATGACAATTAAATGACTTTTACCTCCTTTTCATGCTTCAGTGTCGTTAGTAAAGTTCGCGTTAAAGTTCATTTCTCAACTACTATGTATTGTAGCACCATGATATTTTATTTAAGCTATCATTTAAAGGCGAACCACCTATTTCACAAAAGTTAGGGATCCATGACCTACATTTTACAACTACGCATTATAATCAATGTATAAATGAATAATTTTTCTGGCTTCAATTTATAGATTTATTTTCGAACCAGAAATAGCGGTTCAATTTATGATTTAAGTTCTCCTCAAATATTCGAAAACAAGAGGTCTCCTATATTTTATTCTTGTTTTCAATTTAATTGTAGATCTGAGTTCATATCCTAATAGGTCAGCTTCAAGGCAAATTATTTTTTTTGACCTACATTTTATTGACTTGCATTTAGGTTTACACCCGAGTTCATATCCCAGTCACTGTACATATTTAATAATCTAACTTATCATATGGCTGCACCTTTAGCAATATATTAGCATCAAGGAAAATATAAGTCACTTTTCCTAACTGTTGCCGAAGTAATTATGGTTTGCACAATGCCATCATACATCTTTTACCTGCTGAGTGTTTGTTAATTGCAGCTTTGTTGCAGGTAACCAGATTTATCCAGACACTTAACTGGTGCTAGAACTATTTCAAACAAAACATCTAAAAATATGAAAAAAAATATCTGATACATAAAAACTTTCTGTTACATAACATTTCACGTAATCAGTAAAAAGCATGTGACATTGGGGACTTATTTCACTTCGTTCGTTAAATATACAAGAGAAATCGTCATATAATATTCTGTCTTCATCCCTAACTAAAAGACTGTGAAAGGTTGTGATAATAATGGGTTGGTAGCTGAGACAAGGAAATTTCACACACTCAAGGACAAGATTCAGGATGGTTCTGACAGATTTTGATCAATGTTATACAGAGTGTTTGCCACGATCAAAGGTTTACAATTAAATTACTTCGTGGATCATTCCAAGTTTATCTGAAATGTTAGTAATATCTATCATTACAGATAAATCTGGTATGGAAAACGAAGTAATGTATGCGAAAAATATTGGAAAGCTTATCTTGCTTTATAGATGTAAGTGATTGTGTGAGAAACTGGGCTTCTTTGTTCATAGGAATGTGTATTCGTGAATGATAGGATTTAATGAATTTTAAAAATTAATAAAATGAATAAAATGAATTAAGCAAAGCATAGGGGGTTCGAGCGCAAAAAAATCTTGACAGAAAAACCGAAATGTTACTTGCATAACCAACGATCATCTTTTAGTAAAATGTGTTATAATTGCAAGTGTGGGTACAAGTGAAAAACTGCTCCTGGCTTTAACTATAAAGACAAAGTAAACTGATTTATTATAAAGCCAGAAATTATTGCAACTCCAACCTAATAACTTAAAAAACAGAAATGAATACCAGACTTCAGTCAAAACAGTTTGTATTGTTGCAAAATTCTCATTTTTGTAATTGTGCTTTTCATCTCTTTTCAAAAACAATTAAATGGTTAACAGGAGAAAATCGATTCGGTCTCAATGTTTGTTGTTAAGCACAACACTGTTTTTAATATTTTTATATTAGATGCTTGCAGCTATTTTCTTGCCTTGACCACAAGGCAAACTTTTGAAGCAGTATTGAAAAGGAAAATTTGGTAATGAGATTGTCAAGGGTTCATTGAAATAGATAAAAAAATATTAATAATTTTCTGATTTTCTAGAATAAAGTCAGAGGACATTGGTCGAAGTCCACCAGTGAAAAAAAAACAACCGTGAAATGTGTAGTTGCTTACTGGTTTCCAGTTTTTTAATTTGTTTTGAGGCTTATCAGAATGTTCGAGTTTCTCCAACCTGTTTAACTGGTGAACAAAATCTGTGTATTCCGATATTTTTTACCCACAAAAAAAAACAACAAACAAAAAAGAGAACAAATTGTTGCACTTCTGGGATGTTCGACCAGTGTATGGATAAATTCGAACAGACGCATTTAGTTATTATTTGAAGTGATTGCATAAAAGACACCTTCCAAACGACAAAAAGAATGGTTACATGCAATATATATCTCTTTCCACCTAGAAAAATGCTTTCATGTGCTGACTTAACCAAATTATCAACTTGTCGAACTTCTCGACAGACCTTTTTACAGAAATTAGATACATTTCGACCGATTGTCTTGCTACCGTCCAAGTCTCGTGTTGGTTCACGCAGGTGAACTACGGTACACTCAATACATAACCGATTTAGCTGGAATTTTAGAATAGGATTCATAATCATATGACCGTTTATAAATACGACTTGAAATATCAAATTGACAAAGTTTTGATGAAACCTCACTGTATTCTGGTCGAACTTAACCTTTTGTTGAACTTCGACCAATCTCCCCTAGTGTCTGGAGGGAGAAAAATTAAATCAGTTGAACATTTTTTTACTACAATATAAAACTTTAAATTAAGCTAATACAAGAATATCACAAAATTGACATCTAAATCTTAATTCATAGAATCCAATAAACCATTAAATGAAAAATATGAGAAATAAGAAAAGAAGAAAAAAAAAAACACAATCGTGCGAAGGAAATTAAAAAAAATCGTCAAAGGCTTGAGAACCAGAAAAATATTTTGAATGGACTTTTTGATGAATCCAAATAAAACCAATCAAAACAAATATTCCATGGTATATTTCAACTGAGAATTTGATATAATGTTAGCTTTTTTTACTTTCAGACAAATAGACAAACTGTAGAATATCCGATGTCACCATTACTTTGAACTCCTTTCATTAAAAGCTACATCTGTACTTTAAACTCTTAAAACTGAAAATAAATCAAGAAGCTGATTTAGAATTGACAGAAATTTACTCATATAACATTACCAATAATTTATGTTTACCTAATTATTACAGTTTTTATAAGAAAAGTCATCAAACTTATGCTTGCATACAAAATAATTATTTGAAGAAATAGACAGAAGTCTGAACTTGTAAGTAAGGCTTGGATGTATGCAAACAATTAAAGTAATTAATATTTTAAGTGTATAAAGTTAAGAATGTTTCAGATAACATAATTTTTACTGTTAACCCTGTGAACCACTTTCCATGATATTATTTAGCACTATTCATCCCTTTTCATTTCTAAATTGATAGTTTCCTCACAGAAAAAATGACTGTTTTATTTTACTTTTTTGTCATTTTGTTTAATGCTTCCTTTGTGTTATGTCAATTTTGTTTCTACGTATAATCTTGTTGTATCCCCTGCTAAAATTATACATGTTGATACCCTGTCTGTTTGATTGTTTATTTTGCTTTAGCTTTTTCAAATGTTTGTATGCCTAATTTTAATGTGCTTATAAAATGAAAATGTTCAAATGCAGACAGTGTGGGTCTACTGAATTTTATTAGATTCTGTAAGTTCAGTAGACCAATTCTTTTACATGCCGAAGTTACTGAAGTTTGAAGTGATATGGCTCTGATATTTTGCATGTGTATTCTTTCAAGGAAGACCTTTAATTAGTGGCAGAATATTTGACATATTGACCATAACCTAACCATGTGACTATCTGGTAAAAGTTCACTCTACATTATATCGGCTTTATTTTATATGCAGAAACAAAAAAAACTCGTCAATGAGAATTTTTTATTGGTATTTACAGAATTTGTCATGACAAAAAACTTAAAAAAACAACTCCAACCCCCCCCCCCAAAAAAAAAAAAAAAGAAAAAAAGAAAAGAAAATATCACAAAAACAAAGACAAAACAAAACAAATATAACGAAAAAAAAAAAACTTTTTATTATCCAGTATATATTTCTTCGTTTAAAACTTGACGTATTGTATATCCTTTGAATGGTGGGTGACAGTGTTTCGTATTTCACAGAAGTATGTATTATGTCGCCCAGATGGCGCGTTCAAAAGGGGGGGTGAATGTTGCCGGAGTAATGAAAATTGTTTTTTTACCCATTTTTGCCTTTCTTTTTTGAACTGATTAACTTGCTAACGTTCTGACATGGCTGACGTTTTGCTCAATGAGCGCTACACACAATTTTGTAACAGTATTTTTCATAGAATGGATGCACGCATACTGACAAAAATTGTTTTTCCCTTCTCATGTTACACATGTAAACAACAGCATCCAACATGTAGCTCTCGGCACTTTGTATAAAAAAATGTAGTTGAGTCTTTGTAAAAAGGTTTTGTTTGATTGTATTTTTTATTTTTTTTTATTGTGCTTTGAAGAAGAGACGGACAGGTCTCGAAATATTAACTGTTATTTTATTTGTGTCATTCACTTTGTTTAATTTTGCTTCTACTGTCAACAGTTCATTTAACTTAAAAAAATGTATAGAGAAAATGTAAGATTGGTCAGACACTCCATTGGATATGTGGAAATTTGAGTAGAAATTTCGTGTGTGTAATTATCATTATATTCTTTTTATTGTGATAACTTGTTTTGTTTATTTTATAATTTATATTTCATTATATAATTGGAAGAGTATTTATTAAAGACAGTGTTATGGGCTGAGGTAAATTTTATTATTACAATATACGGCACATTTATTTACAGACAGTTGTAAGTCAAAAAAGTATATGTACAACTTCGTCAATATACATTTACTTAATTCTTTTTTTTTGTAACTGACCAGTAATAATCTCCAGATAGTGTCTTACAACTGCCTAAGTTTGAATTCATCGGGAAGGTGGAGGGATTTGTTTGATTATCTGATATCCGAATCATGTAATATTAAATTTATACAAGGTACACATTTAACAGAAAAAGGCGACCGTTATATCAGAGGAGAATGGGGAGGAGAATGCATTTTTAATTTGTATTCATCAAATCAACGGGAGGGGTTGTGATTTTTTGCTGACTAATAATTTTGACTATGAAATAAACAAAACTATGCAAGAAAACACTCGTAACTGACTGTGTTTTAATATGGAATTTGAAGAAGAAGGACAACAATTCTCAATCTTTATGGCCGTAATAAAAAATCACCAAATATAAAACCTCGAAAATCAATCGATTTTTATAACCAGAGTTTTAACTTGGTACAAACTTAGTCAAGCGATATTTTTTACTGCAATGTTAATAATATCCCAAATCAAATGAAAAAGTTTTGTATCTAGACGAAGTACATAATCTTATTGATACTTTCGGGGAAATAAATCCCAATCCAAATTAAAGGCGCTTTACGTGCCACAGAAAGGTCCGAATTGATTTTTTATTTGATTTCACAGATATTTTTATCATATTGTAAAAGACATTAAGATTTTAGCAAGTTATATATTTTACCTTTCCCAAGTACTGCTGAGGTTTCAACTTAAAAAAATACAATTAAACAGATAAAAGATAAACATGCCTCACAAGTATATCAGAGAGAAATTTTTAATTAATTGCACAGCAATGAGCTCAAGTTTACTATTAGTTATCATATTTTTCCCGGAACTTTATTATAAACTATCAGAAGAAAATCAATTTTGTATGAAAGTTAACGTAAAAAATATACATTATAAATGTTTACTTAAAGACAATTAGAAATGAACAATAAGAAGGGAACATAGTAGACAATGTAGACCAATTACACTATTTTTTTTTCACTTAAATAAAACAACAAATATTGTTTTAAGTAATTTTCTAGTAAAAATGTTTGTCACCACAGTGATCTAATCAAGTAATTTTTAAAAAAAACCAAAAACAAAAAAAAAACAAACAAACAAAAAACAAAAAACAAAAAAAAACTTATTAATAGTTAGTAATTGGATATTTCTTATTTTGATGACTAAGTTGATAACTAACTTAGTAATTGTATTACTTCAAATTGTTCTTTTTATTACTCTCTGGTTGAATTACCTAGTAATATTTTACTGAGTAATACAAATTATTCACAGTAGTGGCTTGCAATAATTGACTCAAGTCTGCTATAATCATTCTAGACTTGCCAACATGCAGACATTATCATGTCAGCCTTATTTTCCTGTTCGCCCAAAAGTGGTTTTTATTTGCCGCTTGTTTGCCATCCTCGTAAATTAACTCCCGTTCCCACCGGTACCGGGTGCCAGTGAAGCATTATTGTACTTTTGAGATGAATTTAAAGCGACGTAAAACTTGTATTTTAAATGCGAAATATTAAACTTGGTATCAAGTTAAAGTTTACGATCTTACTTTCTTACCCATGAAAAAATCATTCGAAATTATTTATAATTTGTATGAAGTTATAGGGAAATCACACTCCGATATTGTAACAAATAATGGCAGCGTTACTGGAATTTTCCCGATATTTAGCCAGTCTATTATACAACGGTTTTTCTTATATTTACCAAAACTGAAGCGAAACGTCAAACTTCACAAATTTTCTTGAGTTGACGTCAACACATTTTACATTTTCTTTCTTTTCGCTTTTTTTTTTGTTATAAAGGTTCAAAAATAGAAATTTTCCATTTTTTTGCTGTCTGCAATTAATGAAAAATGTGATTTTTTTTCAACTGGAAATAACTGGTGTAAATAATTCCGTCCCCGTTTTTCTCATTACAAGTGGAAAGGGTTGTGGTTCTTAGCAAAATTTATAGTTGACCTTACTTTTGTCTAGTTTTCTCAATATTGATATTTCATGGTACCTATGCTTTACTAAGCACAAAATCATCATTTACAACTTATTTCTCGTTTAAATTTGCTTTTAACACTCCCTTGAAATGTTTTTTGTGCAAACAGCTGCAATCCGTATTAACCTATACCAAGACAATAGCGGAGACCTTATTCATTGGAAAATCCGTCAAAATTTCAATATATATGATGTAATGAAAATGCCTTCGGGCTTCAATTGTAGACAAATAATCGTACTCCTCATTGAATGTTCCTTACATTTAGTGAATATGTAATTCATGTATACAAAGTGACTTGTATCGAAATGAAATTGTAGAAACCCATAAAAATATACCATAAATGTATTTATAAATTTCATTTATTTTCAATGTAAAACGTTCCACCAAAAAAGCCTATTTCTGAAAATTCAGCAACTTGGATTTTAATCAAAAAGGAAAATCAACGTACCACGCATAACTTTGACATATATACAACTGATATGAATGATACAAACTTTCTGTCTTGAAAACTGAAGAAGATTTGCTCTTAACAAATGTGGTATCCTGTTGGCAGGTATTTGACATAAAATGATTAAGTTCAACAACTGATATTTTTTGCATAAATTTTGATATATATATATTTGATCTGCAAAATCAAAACTTCCTATCTCAAATACTGTAGGAGATTTGCTCCGGACAAAGGGGGTACCCTGTTGTTTAAAATTTGACGTAAAAATGACTAAGTTCAATAACTGCTATTTTTGACATGCATACCTTTGATATATATACAAAAAATCTGCAAAATAAAAACTTCCTATCTCGTATACTGTAGGAGATTTGCTCCCGACAAATGATGTACCAATGATGTACTAATTTGGGAGCAACCAGCCCGCCGCCCGCCCGACATTTCCACCATTTTAATAAGCAGATTTTTCCGATGGAAAATCTGGTTAAAAATGCATTCAACCCGTACTTGTACATTACACCGGGTATCCCGATAAAGATGCCACGGAGCTTTTTGCTCCGAGTGTTTTTTTTTTTTTTTTTTTTTTTTTTTTTTTGTTTTATGATAAATATTACACGGGGCTCATGTTTCCTCCGTTTGAATTTTATCATAACATCAAAGGAAAAAACATGATGCAATACACACGGAACAAAATGCTTCGTGGCATCTTTATCGAGATACCCAGTGTGTACATGAACTTTAGCAAAATGCAATGACAAATAACCGCAGTTGAGTGCAACAGAAGACATGTCAATAACCAAAATGAAATTGGTAGATACTTCTAATTTTCTCTTTCTACAGTATACATGGGAAATAATAGAACCGATTCAATAAAGCTGTCCCCTCCGTCAGTTTGTGACGTGTACTTCTTTTGTCAGCTTCTGTGTTAAAGAAAACACAGTGTCATCAAATGTGAAGACAACTGATAAAACATTGTATACATCCATACATAATGTAGCATTGTGTCATCCAATTGGAACAATGAATCATACACAACATCACTGCATTTGACTGGTCAAGAAGAACGGGTAGGGACACACTCATTGAATCGATCCTATTACAATAAAGAAGTATATGCAGTTCATCAGAAAATTCTATCTTGCATTAAGTAAACAAGAAAATACAAATAAAGGGACAAGATAAACAAAAGTGAACATGTTAAAACCTTGAAAAGTTTTGAAATTAGTGTGATTCAGCTATAGTGAGTCAGATACATAATTTTCCACAGCAAATTATACAGGAAGGCGGAAAGACCTTTGTTTAGTCTGGGACTCATATAACAGTTATAATAATCCCAGGTTAGCGTAGCGGTTCGGCATATTTTAGCCCAGATCCTCGATTTAAAATAAGTAAGATTCTAGTTTTTCCATGCTATTTTTCGGAGCTCCATTTAATTTTTTTTTTTTTTCAGAACTCGGGATCTGAAATGTTATATCCTTGCAATTTCTGATGAAGACTTCTCTCACAAAAATAAAAAAACATGGAAGAAATATATCATGTCAGTGCACGATAAAATACCTCTGCATTTTTTTAATTCTCCCTCAGAATTATAGGAAAGCAAGAAATAATTTAGTTACGTCAACATATTTTCTGTGATTATGTAGATTTTACACAGAGGGTGGTACGGATTTGTACGGCGGACAGATATACAATGTCACTTCGCGTAAAATGGAAAAAAATACAATTTCCCCTGCATTTTTAAAAATTTCATTAAACAAGGTAAGTAACACCTCCAATATGGAAATTGAGAAGAAGAAGAAAAAAACGGAAAACACAGCAAGGATAATAACAATGTAACACAGTTTTAAAAGTATCAATACCATGAAGATATGTCTCCGATTCTGTACATTCAAAGAATACTCGGCTTGCCGGTTGCACGCCATTTTCATGCTAACTTATACACACTTCGTCTTAAAAAAAATAATAAAAGTATGTGTTTACTCTAAATTTTGTTATTTACAGTTGTTTGAACGCTCAAAGTTACAACATGAACGGAACGCGAACGGAGTGCACACGCGAGTGGAGCGAACGGAAAACGGAATGAATTACACGCTTCAAACGAGTCGTTGCATTCTTACACGCTTCAAACGATTCGTTGCATTCATACATGCTTCAAACGATTAGTTGCATACATACACGCTATACACGGAACATCTACACTGAATCATTTCAATAATCGTGAATTTCGCTCATATCGTCTGTGTACACGATATGAATGAAATACACGCAAGAATATTGATTTGATTGGCTAACGTGAGAATTGATAAAAATTGCAAATTTGTAGAAAAAAAAACGAAACTTATAATAATTAATTTAAACTCTTTGAATGACGATAAATTTGATCAAAATTATTTTAATTAAACTCTGAATAGATTTTAGTTCTGTTTAACACAAAAAAAGTTCCTTCGGAGATTTTTCGAAGTCAAACCCTTGCGTGTCATACAAATAGAAATACAAATATTTTATTGGCACAAACTGAAACAACTGGCGGCTTTCGGTTACATTTTGGCCTGAGAAACGGGACCTGTAATGGATCCAGTGGCAGCAAACAACATGAAACCAGGACAATGTTCAAATTTGTATTTGATAAATGGCGACTACAGCGATACATTTCATTAAAAAGTTGAACACAGAACATCTCAAGGACCGATATGATTAAACTTTTTTTTTGGTTGATCATATGCAAGAAGATGATCGATTTATCAGTACACAAAAACATAACTTGCCTACATGAAACAAACCTGCAGTACTTAGATTCATCTGCATTGCTTTGTTTAAGACTTTGTTTGTGCTATGTTTCAAAAGGTTTTAGGAACGGACCATTTGATTTTCAGGGGGGGGGGGACTGGTATTTTTTAGAAAAAAATTTCTTGCCCTGACTTTTGGCCCAAAAAATTCTCTGGCCAGCATCTGGGTTGAAAAAAATAATCTGGTCCTGATCCTTTCCATTAAAAAAAAGCCCGGCTCAACAAAATTTTCTAGCATTGTGTATATGGGGAAAAAAAATCTGGCCCGCAAAGCGGGCGAAAAAAATTCCCGGTCTGGTGAAAATCCCAGGCCCCCCTGAAAATCAAATGGTCCGTGCCTTAGCACTATATAGTTTTCGGAAAGGTTGCATTTATCATCAGTAGCAACAGTGTAATAGTACCCTGTACATGCTAGAAGGGTATATGGGTCAACATATTTGAAAGGGTAAAAACATTCAACAATATGGCCAACCATAAAGTGAAACACACACCGGTTGTAAATGCATCAAAAAGGATTTTCCATAACCTTTTCTATTAATTTCCCCCTTTACTTGTTTAGGCCACTGTTTATTTAATTTTTTGTTTACGAACTTAATGTTGGTGGGTAGGAGAAAGGTCAAACTGAATAAAAAAATAAAAATTCTAGAAAAATTTAGGTCGGGCAAAAAAACTGCAATTTTGGATTAAGATAATAGAAATTTTATTGAATAATAGACCAAATATTTGTATGGTAGGAAAAAAATTCAAAAAGCAAATTTTTTTATTCAAATTTTGGCCTAAATTTCTAAGGTAGGAGGGTTCGGAAAACTAGAAAATGAAAAAATCAACAGCCTTACTGAAAAAAAAAAATATCCGGCTGTCTTGCCTAGAAGCAGTGCAGTCCCTTTTCTCAAATTTGAACATCTGCATAATGTGATAATGATATTCTGGTTCTGATAGGATAAATAAATTTGCATATTCCACGTATGTTGAATAAAGCCCTGTGTTATTTCCTGCAAAGTCTATAAGAATGCAATTCTCGGTGTTTATCATTTATCATTATAGAAAAAGATTACCCGGATTTTTACAATAATTTATCCACTCTCCATAGTTAGATTTGAAAATTTTAAAAAGCAATTAAAATTTAAATATCTCTATCATTGAATGTATGTACACTTATGTTTAGGTAGATCATGTCTCTTCCTTTTTGATAGTATGACAATAAATTCATGGTGAATGTCATTTCTTTAAATTCCTCATGGTACATTAAAAAAACAAATTTTGTTTTTTTGGCTATTCATCATAAATAAATACAACTAGATTACTGACAAAGTCAGAAAGGAGCTCATCCCTCCCCCTCAGTTTCTGTAAATTTGGTTTATGCATATGGCCATTTTGACGAATTATGTCTCAGGCTCTTCAGTGCAGATCATATCAATACATTTGGAAGACCATTAACCAAATGTTTTCCTCAAAATGGAAAGGGACCTTCCTTTGATTTAGTTTGATACTGTGCATAAAACGTTTAAAATGTGTGAATAATGGTTAATGAAATCCAGAGAATTTGAGACAGAAAGGGTTTGAAATCTTTGATTTCAATGCAATAAAAGTTTTATGAATCCAAACGGACCAAAGGGAGGGCAAATCCATTTTGATAAGTGGCGGATCCAGACTGTCTGCTGGCGGGGTCAACCCATAATTTATCCATAAAAGGGGGTAGGGGGTTGGAACCAGATTAATAAGAAAAACACCCAGGAATTTTAAATATTTTCCAACCTAAGGCGGATGGAGACACCCTTGGCCTCCTCCTGGATCTGGCACTGATGAGGCAAAGCTACCTAATATATATATTCCCGCTCCCCCATTTGATTCCAGAAGTAAAAAAGTCAACAACAAAAATCAAGTCAAATCAACTTTTAAAATACCCGGTGCACAATGGCGAAGTTTCACAGAATTTCTCCCAGTGGAACTGGAGGAATTTTTGTCACATAAAGCGTGTACCCCTATGGAGGGCTCCAAATTTGATTCCAGAAATCAAAATAATAAAAAAAACAAAAACAAAAACAAAAATCAGATCAAATAAATTTCAAAATAGCTGGTGCAGCACAATGGCATTATGTACTGAATTGTCTGTGAAAGTTTCAGTAAGTTTCAAACAGTGGTCTAGGTGTTGTCGCCAAAAAGTATCTACATGTACATGTAACCCTAAGGCTGATGAAAAAACAAACAGACAGAAGAATGAACGAAAACCATGATTTTTGTATATCCCCCTATAGCAGGGGGTATTATCACACACTATATATACCGCTCATACTGTATCTTTCGTTTTAAACTTTTACTAGATCCAGTGACATTTAAATTGAATGTGTTTAGATCCCAGGAAAAAACCTAACGGGCAGAAGTTTGCCATAATGAAGACACTCAAAAGACTTTATTTTTTTTTCCAAACATCAATGTTTTGCCAGTGTAACAAATGTATTACTATAGCAGTTATGAAGACTTTTTTATTCCATTTTTTTTTGTTTATTACTTTTTATTATCATAAGGCAGGCAATTACAAGGTATCAACTGAGATGATAATTGACATGTCCCTGTCAAAGGTCTTTAGCTTTTTGTCCATTGTCAAGTTTGAATAGCTGTTGAGGATTTGAGGGAGGTACAAACAGGGTCCATTAATAAGCTTTTTTTGATATGATTTATGAAATTCAGAAAATGCCCCAAAATACAAATACTAAACATGACTCATGAAAAAATTTGAAATGCATACTCCAACTTTAATTACTGTTTACATGTAAAAACTAGAGCATGTCGAAACTGGTGTTGTCGGAAGGGCCCCGCAATTTCATTCCTGAAATTCCATGCAAAAGTAAAATTGAGGAAAGTGTGGATTCACATTATGTTCGACACACAAATGTGTTGATATAGTAATTTGCTGGATACAGTGATTTCTTGAACTTTTACCAAACCATGTCATTTCTCAGCTTCAGACTTAATATCAAATCGTTCCAAGCTGATATAAATCTAAAAATCTTATGAAGATAATTTGGTTTATAGTAAAAAGTAAAAGTATTAGCAAACAGGAAGTGGATGATCGACAAATTTGAAAAACCACTTTAGCAATACAACTCATCATTTCAAACCTTCAAACCAAATTTTAAATCATTCCCTCCGGTAGAAGCCAAGAAATCTGTGAGGGAAGTTTAGTTTTTAGTAAAAATTCAAAGTGTCAGCAAACAGGAAGTGGATGTCCGACAAACTTGAAAATTGTTTACACAATACAACTCATCATTTCCAAGCTTCAGACCAAATTTCAAATCGTTCCCGTTAGTAGAAGCCAAGAAATCTTTGACGGAAAATTTGGTTTATAGTAAAAATTCAAAGTATCGGTAAACAGAAAGTGGATGTCAGACAAACTTGAAAATTGCTTACACAATACAACTCAACATTTCCAAGCTTCAGCCCAAATTTCAAATCATTCCCACATTTAGAAGCCAAGAAATCTGTGACGGAAAAAATTGTTGACGGACAGACGGACAGACAGACGGACAAAGTGAAAACTATAGGGCACCCGCATCTCGATGCGGGGCCCTTATTAATGTAATTTACCTTTATCATACATGTACGGACTGATGGTACAAGATGAAATTTGTCTCCTGTTGGAATCGAACCAACCTACCAAAATGTATTCGCCTGAAGAAGACTTCATATATAGTTTCTTGTATCTTAAGTTACATGTACCTTTAATAAATAAGTGAATTCATGTGTACACATTAACTAGTTAACTAGAGGCTCAGTAGACTGAGCTTATATTGCTCAAACCAAATAAAAGGGCTACACCGAGCGCAGCATGATATAACCTCGGCATGTCAAACACTGAAATTTGAGCCAGTGACACTAATTCAAAATGAATGAGGACACAGTAAAGAGCTTGATACAGTAATTAAATGTACAAAATTAAGAGCTTCATCCAGTAATTAGCTGCACTAAGGAAAGTGAAAATTAGAACTTTATAATTCTTATATTGGAAATAGTAAGAGGTACATGTATGTCAAATTGGTCAACATACTACTTTAACTAAATATGATAACAGGAAAGTGAAAGTTAAAATCCAATAAAGAATTAAAATTTTGCATATTTTGAAAAATTGCTATTTTGGTCCCTTTGATCCCTTATAGCTCGTAAACGGTTAGAGCTACACAAATTCAATCAACATACTACAGAAAGCTTGTACAACAAGAGGAATCCACACAAAAAAATCCCCTTGAAATCCAAAGAAAAATAAAAATTTTCAAAAAATACTATTATGGACCCTTTCAGCCCTTACAGCTCGGAAACATTAAGAGCTATACCAAATCCATACATACATTTGAAAGCGTTCAACAACAAAAAAATCCCATCGAAATCCGATTAAAAACCCCATTTATCTCATGTACATGCGACGTAAAATGCGTTGGCATACTACAGATTGGAAATTTTCCCAGGAACACACTGAAAGATACACCATCAAAATCCGATAGATAACAAGATGTGTGTGTGAAAAACTATGCCCCCGACAGCAACCATGTATATACTAAAATTGCAATCACAAGAAATTAAGGTTAATATGAAAAAGAAAGGAAATGGGGTAAATGTCAAGGAGACAACATCCCAGGTTAAAACGACCAAAAACAAAACATCTAGGGGTCACCATATGGTCTTCAACACAGTGAGGAACCTCACACCATGTAGTAAGCCCTACAATGGTCCGAAAAGGTAAAAACAGTGAATAAATCAATGGAAACAAACCACATCCAATAACCCAAATATCAAGAAACTAAATTTCTATAAGAAGACAAGGAAAGCCAATGACCAATATATTCCTGACTTGGGACAGGTGCAAAAATTGCGGTGGGGTTAAACTCGTTTTCTTGGATCCAACCCCCCCCCCCCTATGTGTGGTGAATGGCTAAAAATAAATACACAAAAGACTCAAAGTAAAAATCAAACTAGAAAAAAGTCCAACTTATCAAGACGAGTACCCTTACAATGAAGTACATAAAACATGAAGACAATACATACAGGTACTGTCCGGACAAATGCTCGCTGTTACCGACAGCTAGCTAAGGACATTTGTACTAAGCTCCATTAGATCTATTCACATATAAAATAACAAGCCTCTTGTATTTGTAATTAAAGAGCTGAAAGCAAAATCTAGATTTTGACCTTTTAAACTCTGTGACCTTGACCTTTGATCTTACCTTAATGGAATTTGCATAATGGTGTTCAGCTTTATATGTTCAATATACAGACCAACTATGAATGTCCTATCACCATGATCACATCTTAATTAAAAGTTATGAGCCAGGTTAAAATTGTGGACAGACAGACAGACATACAGACAGACAGACAGGACAAAAACAATATGCCCCCGATCTATGCTTAAAAGACGTTTGAATTGTTCAAATGTGATCAAGTTTTGCCTGTATTTCTTAACTGTAGCCGAAAATTGACCGGACTATTGGACCTTCGGACCAATGAACCTTCGGACTACTGCACGGTCCCAGACCAGAATATGCGTTTGTTATAACTTAATATAAGGTCATATTCATCTTGTTTATTTGCTTAACTGATCAAAAATATATGGTACTTTACCATGACGGGATAATTCAATTAATAGATGATATACAATATTTAGACAATATGTATTACCCAAAATATTATAAATGTGGAGTTAAATCTGACGGTCTTAAAGTGAAAGTAGGAATAGCATGCGAAAAAGTAGACTATTCTATTACTCTATATTCTATTCTTATATACACACATATCTATTTTATTACAACTGGATGCCTCTCCTGGTAAACTGTTACATTGTAGTACATGAGATGTATTCACAAGCCCAGTAGTCCTTAGTTTGGAACTTACATTTGTACAATAACATTTTTCAAGAAAGAAAAGAAGCTCTATTTCTTTCCTGGTTTAAGCGCTGTGTTTAAATTCATCTGGTTATTAGTTCTTCTTCAACTTTTGTACATCTTTAGAATTTGGTATTCTATCTAATCTTTGAGTTTATAATTCATTAGTATTTAAAATGCCAATCTGCAGAAACTCAATTTACAGTAACTTTCGCCGTTCTGAAGTTCACAACTTTTTTAGTTACAGTTCCCTTACACATGAAATTGTAGACAGGAAGTTTGAAGGGAAAAAATCCACAGTCTGTGCCTTTAGCCACTAGCCCTATGCCCAAGACTAGTAAAATCAGTCTCGGGCTAGTAAAAATTTTAAGTCACTAGCCCGGTCGGCTAGTTAACATTGTACCTTATTAACAAAGAATTTCCTATAAGGGCTAGTGAAATTGATTTCAGGCTAGTACAACACGGGACCTTACTAGCCCCTTAGGGCTAGTGAATGAAAAAGTTTTTGGCACCGACTGGATTAAATCCCAATTAATATATTGAGGGATTCACTTTAGGTTTAATCAGAATGCACCACTTTATCACTAAAATTCAAAACCGATCCATTGTGATAATACAAGGTCATATCCATCAAGGGTTGTATCATCGACAATTTTGCCACCCCCCTTTCCAACAAATAAAAATTAACAACAGCCAAAGGAAAAATCACCGAAGTTTTTGGGCTAAGGATATTTGTAACTTTCCAACTTATACATGATCTTAGCAGGGCACACATGTATTGGATAATTTTCGATGAAATCTGAAAGGCTTTGAAAACCAAAGAAAGTGAGAGAAAGAAAAGAAACTTCAACTTAAAAAAGCAAATTATTGAACCATGACGTAATTTTACTTAAGAAAACTCATAACCCATAAACTTTCAAACTAGAAACAAATCGTGTATACGTCTATTATATCTATTAGAATATGTCAACGTACCAGGCATTTTCATTTATAAGTAAAGTCTTTCCTGATGCGGAACTGACAAATAGACAGACTGGCGGACGTATAGGCAGACGGTAGGGGACTAATACATAACTTAACTTCCCGCCAAACCGGTACCAGGGATCGTCTTGAATCGTCTCGATGAGGTATTACCAAGGCTTCGTGATGACTTCAACAATAAAAGCTTTGTTTTTACCATGGGTTAGGGTTAAGGTTAGCATGAATTTGTAGAGACTTTGTGCCATGTGCATTAACTCCTTTTTATTTTATTCTTTGTGCAGATTTTTTTTTTTTCATTTTGACGATAAAACCAGAATACATATTTTTTGCAAAATATAAAAGTATGTCTGAATAATGAGCTGTCGGATTAATAACTGTCGGACTAATAATTGTCTGACAAATGGGTTGTCGGAATGATGGGTTGAGCTGTCAGAATTAAAACTGTCGGACCAATGGGCTGTCGGACCAATAACTGTCGGATCAATGATGTGTAACCTTTTCACAACAGAAAAGGGTAGCCCCTACCCCATGCTGTACTCTGTACACTTAAATGGGTTGCAAAATAAGTTGCCAAATAATAATACCATATATTGTGGGCGAATTGACACCGTGTAAACCAGAATGTGGTCGAACCGACCCTGGGCAAACAGGAAAGCTGGTGACTGTTGGCGAATGTGCACTATGCAATTTTTTTGTGGAAAATGTTGTATTTGTCTATTTACTGACATTTCCTGTTGGACTATATGGCACAAGAACTCTCATCTGTGTCGTGAGTCCAAACGTGGTTACTGCTGGGGGTTACTGATGCAAAAACATGTAGACTCACAACGTTGTTCAAGTATCAGCTGGTATAAAAACCCTTGTGGACTCATGACACTGTTCATTAGTATGTGAGCCTTATATCCCATCAGGAAATGTCAGTTAAAAGACAAGTACAAAAATTTTCCACAAAAAATATGCATAGTGCATTAGTGGCACTGTGGGCAAATGTAAGGTCCTGTCCACAACTAACTGCGTTCCTGGCCTAGACATTTTTTACTTCGGAAGTTAGTACTCTTGCAGTCCATGCATATACACATATATTGTGTACTACATACATATATGGAAATGGAAAATAATGGTAGCAACACAGGCACTTCCATACCCCCCNCCCCCCTTTTCTCGACATACTCAATGCGCAATAAATATTGTCTATACCGTTTCAGAATCAGTTCGAATGACTAACGTGTTGTTTTGATATCATGAATAATGTTAAAAACTGCCTGCATCAGCAGATTTGATTACGATAAACTTACGAACTGCAAGCCATTGTTGTTGACATTTACGTCACTGTGAATTAATTATCTATAGGATTTTATTTTTGTGAAACACATTTCAGGTTCAGGCTTCACACGAAATACACGCTGCACACGATATAGACGCTCTGCACGATATGATCTGTTCTGAGCTTGCGTACACGAACGGAACGAATTGAATCGTTTGTTTCGTGTAAAACGTGTATGAATGGTACACGCAACACACGATTTGATTTGTTCGAAACGGAACGAACGGAAAACGCGAGCGGAACGAACGAAACACGGAATGCACACGCAAAAAATGTAACGTTGAGCTTTCAACCAACTGTATCTGAGTTTGGAATAACTGTTTCCAATGGTGATTGTATTATTTGCTTAGCTTTTCTTAAATTTTGGATTGGTACTGATCATGTTCCATCTAGTGCCTTTTACCTTCGATATAGGAATATAGGTTAAACGTGTACCTAAATAAAATTCGTAGTACACGGTACACATATTTCCACTATGAAGAAAATAACACGAAAAAAGCGACATTCTTTTAAGTCGGTTTGAGAGAATTCATTTTCCAAAACAATCTATTACAACCATATACCGAATCCCCTCAGATATAGATATTTTCAATAAAATAATTCAAGAATTAACGTATTCGTTTCCCTTGTTTGTGATTTCTGTTTGAGGATTCTGTATTGTGTTTTGTATTTTTTAAGGGATGAGGCAGACAATGTAATAACGACAAATATCAGCAAGATAAAATACAGTTTCAGACAATCTATTTTTTTTTATCTATATAGGGTTATCAAAAACTAGGTATTTTAATTATGTGTCTCTCCTAGAGATATCACAATCTAAGCGGAACCGAAAGAAAGTGACATACTAATACTACGAAGGATAACTGTTGATCTCTAGATTGAATTCAGTTACACGACAGGATATTTGCAAAATGCCATAGCAAGTCGCCTCGACATAAATGTCTACATGCACGTCGAGTCAAACCGCCTGTCACGCAATGTTACTAGCTTTCAAGTCATCTTCACTAGTGTGGAAGTTGTTAAGTACAAAAAAACGCAGATCGAGTTCAATTGCTAGGAGAAATGGATCTGGAGGTACATGCATGCCTCTTGTAATTCTAATGTTATTTTTAGTTTGTCCAACAATACATACAAAAATAATTGAAAGAAAAAAAAAACAAAAAAAAAAAACAAAAAAAACAAAACAAAACAAAAACAAACAAAAAAAAATAAAAAAAACAACAGAGTGTTCCGTAGTTGTGAGTTAAGATCAACAGAGATACGATATGAGGTTCAAGTCCTAAATTAGAAATAGAAGTAATGATATCGTAAATTATACGTTCATAAATGGAAATGCTTCGTTCTTGCTCGATTTATGTGCACCAAAATCACCGTGTATCATCCGTACATAGGATATAGGTACGAATAGAAATAAAAATGAAAGGATATGGAGTGAATGTACACGTGACGAAAACGCACAGGATACATAGAAATCTCCAGTGTATCAAGGACAGGGCTTTCATTCTTGTCTACATCTTGATGTCGACTGAGGGTCTTCAACCAGAAATGAGCTATATTCACCCCCTCAAAACAACGACAATAGAATACCGAAGTAACAAAGCACAAAATTACATAAATCAAAGTCCAGAGACAAGGCAAAATCAAGAACACCAGAAGACGGAAAACCAAAGACACTACATGACCACAAAACACACAACCACTGCATATTCAACACAAAAAACTGAACCACTAACAGTGTGAACTCTCAAAGAACAGAGTGGCATCAGGTGCTCCGGAATGGTAAGCATGTCCTGCTTGGTCCCCTCAAGCGAGACCAAGAAGGCCCCTTGCGTGCACCTTAGCGGTATTCTCTCCTGAGCATTAAATGTAACTTTTTTACACAAAGAAAATATTTTTTAGAACTGATTGCACAAGTAACCAATGCAACATTACTTAAGTTTCCCTTTTCTGTTAGGTATACGTTGGTTACTATAGCAACCAAAATAACCAAAACACACCATAGAAATCTTTCAACCTAAAATTGCATCTTACAATATTACAGGAAGTAGGAATGGAAAACACAATAAAGTATATCAATTCTGCATGAATTTACCGTTTATTCTTAATGTACCACAGGTTGCCTAGCCACGTAACATTATATATTCTGTACATATTTCGAGCAAATGTTTTGTGTAATTTGCAACATGTATACTTGTAGATACTATTCCTACATAGAACAATGCTTATTTGCACTGAACGAACAATCTCGAAATTGTCTGTTAAGCGTAAAATTTAAAAGGCGGCAAAAAATTTCAATTTGACATTGATTTGCTGAGCTGTCATGTGACTGGTTGCCATAGTAAAATAAATAAAATATTCACCGAAAACATTTTGACATTTACTCTACAATGTTATCATTTTTTTGTAAATATTGTAAACAAACTATTTGGTTGCTGGGCTATTGTGTAAACATTTGCTTTTTGCTTCATTTTTACTTAAATTACACTGAATGGGAAAGTGTTATCTTGCCCTTTTGACTGGTGGTGATATATATTTAAAAACATATCCGGAATGGTAAATTTGAGCACAGTCGATACAGCAGTCTAAGACAAATTTTCCAAATAGAACAATAATAATGGACACATGCAATTTTTAAAATATTTTCCGCAAACATTACATTTTAATGACGTTAGTAGTACACACTTCCTCTTTCAATATAACAATGGTTTATTGCAAAAACAAACCGGGTTTCACATAAATATGAAAAAAAAAGAAAATAGAGTAAATGTCAATGAGAAAACGTCCCATCTTTAGGTTTATTCTACCCAAACAAAGCATCCACGATCACCGTACGTTCTTCAACACAGTGAGGAACCTCAAGCCATATAGCAAGTCCAAATGGTCCAAAAAATAAAAAAGTGTTAAAATATCAATGGAAACAAACCACATCCAATAACACGAATATTCTAAAAGCTAAAGAAGACAAGGACAAGCCAATGACCAACACATTCCTGACTTCTGTGTATGGCATCGGCAGATGTCCTTAGTACTAAATCCGGCTTCCTATTTCGATACTTTTGGTAACGAGTTCACTTTTTTTTTGCTTTTTTTTGCTATTGTCGGATAATGGCTTTTCATATAATTTGATGATATTTACTGTTCTTTTTTTCCTCAATTTTTTTTTTGTTTTTTTGTTTTGTTTTTTGTTTTTTGTTTTTTGTTTTTTTTTGTTTTTTTTTTTGGGGGNGGGGGGGGGGGGGCAGGAGAAAAAATGCGGTTAGATTAAGCTCGATTTCTTGGACCCAAAACTCCCCTATGTGTGGCGAAGAAAACATGCATATAATCATGTAAACACTGAGTTCTGCAGTTTATTAAAAAAAACTGTACATAAAGCGTACTTAGAGGTGTCTGAATTTACAAATCCATGATCAACTGAAAAAAAATGCAATACCACACTCCATTAACACTTCAAATTCCCTTGCTAAAAATACATAAAAAAGTTTAACGCAGTTTTATGCTAGTATGTGAGTACTGACACAACTTGTTCAGTGCTCTATAGAGTGAGAGGGATATGCTTGCATGTATTCTGTTTGGCATCTGCCAATACATATCAGTTCCGTTGATAAGATGCAATTTCCAGTGCTGTTTGTTTAAAGAGGTTTGAAGAATAAAGAATTTCAGAGATCGAAATAATTTATTTTTTTTTATTACAAAGATTTTGAAATAAAAAAAAAATCAGTCTTTAGGCTTCCAAATAAAGGAGAACGACCCATCCTCACATTCTGAATTTAACTTAATCAAAATAGGTTGAATTAACAATAACTATATGTAACTCGGCCTGGTAGAGCACCAGATAAACAATAAACAAATCAGCTGGGTTCTTGATGTATTTTATTCGACATGAGGATAATAATAGTCAATGCCCTGTAAAATACAAATGCCATATTTTAAATATAAATAACAATCATAGCAAAACAGTCCTATTCTGCTATATGGCATTTAATCAATCAATTAATTAAATAAACGATATGTAAACTTATCAGATTACAATATATAAGAAAAATAACTATGTTCTGATATGGTCATCAATATTTAATCTTGATGAAGAAAGCAATAAGTAAACCTGTTTAATGACCATTGTTTCAAGATGATTACAGCAATCATGTGAATTTACGGTTATCTGATTTTGACATGTTTCGTATCAAAAATATGAAAAATACATTGTTAAACAAAAACTATGCAAATAAGCTAGCAACATATAAAGCAAAGCACAAAGCAACAAATAAAGCAGCTAAAAACAAAGCAATAAGCTAAGCCAACAAAAATACACTTAGCTTACCTCACATATCGTGCAAGTGGCACACTGCTATTTACAATATCATTTAGTCAACTGGAAATCTACATCTTGACAATATCTGACCACCTGCATAACAAAATGGTTAATTATAACGCTTTGTCATAAATAGATATTGAATAACATTATTAAACGTATGATAAAAATATTATATGATTTACTTATTGGAAATCTAATTTACTCCATTTATTTACATTTGAAATATGTTTACAACATTCATACGACATAC
>MJUU01064136.1:85540-105492 GCA_002080025.1 Modiolus philippinarum
GAAAGCCAGGTATCTGTAATTCCACTTCTGCATATCCTAGGTATGGCAGTTGTTGGCCATCTGCACATTCTATATCCAGCAGAGTATCAATGGTGTTGAGGGGTGCTGATAAATGTTCTCGAAAAAAAGTCTCGCTGATGGTGGAAACAGTGGATCCAGTATCTAGGAGGGTAGGTGTTAATACTCCATCAATGTACACTTCAGCTTCATTCGGTTGACCAAAGAGTCCTGGTGGTACTTTCACGTTGCTGGTCTTGGGAACACTACATCTGTTTAAGCCTATGGATGTTCCCTCTGCATAGGCTTCCTGGTGTTTAAACCTCTCCTGGTATGATCTAGTCTCACTTTACATCCAATTCTCAGATGTCCCCATTGTCCACATCTCCAACATTGGTATTCTTGATCAGTGGTTGCTGAATCTGTGGATGATGGTGGTTGTCCTCTCCCTCTGCTAGTTCCTCTACCTCTAGTCTGAGAAGATGGTTGTTGCCATGATGATTGACGATACGGTTGTTGTCGTGATGGTTGACGATACTGTTGTTGTTGCCATGGACGATTCTCCAACTTCTTCTCGTAGCTGTCCATCCTGGCGCTCATCTCTCTCATCATCCCCTTTAATTCGTCCATGTCCGTCTGAGTAGTTGTGGCCTTGGCAGTCTGTGGTTTTGGTGTGCTCTTAGGTTCCCTCATTTCATGGTCCTTCTCTATTTGACGTAGTGCGACTCGAAGTCCGTCAAAATCTCCAATTCTGTCGTATTTGTGCCCTGAAATGTCTTTGAGAGAAGTCTTCAACCCTGTCCATAACATGGAGTGCAGCATTCTATCTACTTCTTTTCTGTGGATCAATCCTCTTTCTACTGCCTTTCCCATGATTGCCTCCAGCCGACAGCTCCAGCTTGTTACCGACTCATCATCTTTCTGTCTTGATCCATAAAATTCGGCAAGTAGATCTTCCTTCTTGTCAACATCTCCATAAATAGAATCCAATTTTGCCATAATCTCATAAACTGTTGATTCAGGGTGTAGACGCATTGCAATATATGCTGCCTCTCCTCTAAGGGATCTGGTGATGGCATTGGCAATGGCTTCATCATCATAAGACTGTCTCATCAGGCATTTGACTTCGTGTTTCCAAAGCTCGTAAGTAGCCTCTCCATTCTTTGGTTCATTGCCTGAAAACCATGTGAGTTTTGGAGGTAGAGACATGGTCACTTTGGCAGGTTTCTCCTCTGTAAAATGACTGAGTGGAGGTGGTTGAAATTTGGGTTCCTCCTGTGGGATTGCTCCAATGGACTGTAGATGTTGAATCATCCAGTTGTTGAGCTCCTCAGGCGAGTCTGCTTTTGGTTTAACTCCCATCTCTGAGAATGTTGCCATCATCTTCAAGATTTCAGGGTCTACGGCGGGCTGATCCTTATCACCCATGATATTAAATTACAAACAAAGTAAATATCTACAATATGAAAGAAAGTAAGTCTGAAATCAAACCAAAAATCTCTGAAACACAATAAAAAAAATGCACAGTCAAATTAATGATCTGCAAATGAAAGTATGAAAATCTTTGAAAACAAACAAAGGAGAAAATAAATATATAAGTACCTGTTAAGTAAGAAAAATATTTTATCTGCAAAAGAAAAAAAAGTATCTACAAAGTAGTGAAAACAATTTTAGTAGCTGCAAAATAATTGAAAGTCAATTAGTAAATGAGTATGTATCTGAAGAGAAAAAAAAACTGAAAACAAAATATCAGTAAAACAAACTCATGTTTCTGAAAATTGTGGAAACAAAACTAAATAAACAGTTAATGGTTGATAAATCAAAGTACAAAAGTACTGAAAAAGAAATAACTTTCAGTGTAGTCCTGTTTGACTTAGTATACTTTTGCTGAACTTTTGCTGAGGGTAGTTTGACTAAGTAGACGTTTGACAAAGACTACATAGGTGACTTAGATTTTGTATAGTAAAGTATAATGTAGTTAAGTTAACTCCTGACTTAGAGATTGTGAACGTACAAGCTTCACAATTCTCACCCACCCAACATTTCAGGAAGAAGAGTTAGCAGATTTAATTAGCATTTGTGAGGTAGGTGTATTGACTTATTGTACTTATGTATTGTATGCATGTTTGACTTTGTATTTTGTATATAGTTTGTTTACTTTGAAACTGTACTGATGTATTGATATATTTCAAATGTTTTGATAATGTTATCTGGATTGTAGGATCATTTACTAATTGATTTTTGTATTTTTCCAGGTACATTAATTTGTATTTTTGAATTATTCAGGTACATTAATTTGTATTTTGGTATTATTTTAGGCACATTAATGTGTTTTGTTTTATTCAAGGTACATTAATTTAGAATTTTGTATTATTGTAGGTAAATTAATTTATATTTTGTATTATTGCAGATCAGATTGATATTGTACATTTGTATTATTTTCAGAGAAATTAATCTGATATTTTTCATTTTCAGTTTTACATTTTCATTGATTTTTCTTTTTCTGAATTCCAGATGTTTTCTTTGTTCTTTTTCAGAACATATTTTTGACATCTGATATATACTTATACTTTTCAGAGTATTTCATAAATTTCAGATTTAGACTTATCTATTTTTCTATGTACTATTTCCTATTTATTTTTCTTTTAGGAATTAGTTGTTAGAAATTAATATGACTTAGTTTTGTTTTTCTAGACAGGTAGTTTGATTGTATTCCTTAATATTTTTTTTCTGTTTTACAGATCTTGAGTTTACTTAGTAGAATTTTGACTGATATTGATATACATTTATTATTTTTTTGTAGGTTTATTTTTGTTGATTTTTCTACTTATAATTGTATTTTGCATTTTGTTGCAGAATTTGTGGTGTTATTAATACTTTGATTTATTCTTTTCGTGTTTAGATTCTGGTAGTCTGAACTTAGAGTTATCTCCCTTTGACTATTATTATCCTCATGTCGAATAAAATACATCAAGAACCCAGCTGATTTGTTTATTGTTTATCTGGTGCTCTACCAGGCCGAGTTACACTGAAAGACAAAGGAGGACCAAAACTAAAGTCCGAATTCCTACTCTAGATATTAAACCACTACACTTTATACTCAGAAAATTACCAAGTTTACTGAGATATAAGAAGTTTTAAGTGTCTAAATAAACATGCAGGGAATGGTAATGGATGTAAGGTTGGGTTGTGCAAGTGTTAGTTATTTACACTGTTAGAGGGTACAAGCAACCTATCATACAATCCTATCTAACTATTCCTCTAATACTCCTTTAAACTTTAAATGATTTGGTCTATTTAAAGTCTTCAAGTTAAACTTCCATTAAAGTTTTATCTTTTAAATGTTGAAACTTTTAAATTAAATTTAAACTTAAGAAGTTATCTAGTAACTGTTTTAAACTTTTAAATCGAGTTCAAATTTAAAGTTTTAACTGACATGACACATGTAAATACAATGACAATACAATAAGGTTTACACCAAACACAAACAGATGTGTACAATTAACATCCATCAATTACAACACTAAATGTGTATATTTATGCAAACACAATACAACACAGTTTGTAAACATATGACATCACACATGTACAGATATCAACACATGATACATACATCAACATAATACACAAGTACAAAATTACAAACAAATGACATGTTACACTAAACAAAATAACACAGAAATTTTCAAAAATGAAATTATGTGTTAGTTTCTATGTTTGTGTGTATGCTTCAAACGAAATAGGACAAATGGGCTCGACGACTTCCCAAAATATTAAAGTGTATGCGTGTATGTATCTTATCTATGAAACAAGACTAAGTTTTTAAGTGACTAATTCACATTTACAAATGTGAATACTGATATATAAATACTGTGATAAGGATATCAAGTTACAGCATAGTCACTTCTATGTATAGTATATGTTGTTTGATTTGTGTTGTGTGTCTCTATAAATGTTTAAGTGTCTACTTCCGGTTGACCCTAGCCTATGTTTACATATGTGGGGGGAGGTGGGTCAAGTTTCAACAAAGTCCACAATCAAGTACTTCCAAGTTTTAAAACATGTAAATGTTTGCTTAAATGTGTATACGTAACACCTCTGCTCACTGTATACTAACAACTAAGATCACTTGAAGTTGTTCTATAAGTCACTAAAATATTGTGCTAATCAATGCACAAATAACATTCAATATTTTTTGGACAAAATTTTCAGAGTCAAACTCTCTAATATATCAAGTCATTGTGAAAAATTACAATATGCACTGGTTGTAATACCTTCTACAAATAGTAACAATGTTATTTAAGTATAAATAAACTTACTATACTATAGAAATGTTGTTAAATAACAACAAAACACAAAACTGTATTTCATTTCCATGCGTTGTTCAACGTCCTATATATGAACTGTAAACAGAAGTCACTAAAATCGATCCATATCCGGTATACACCTGAAGTATTTCCGTACGGAATAAGTCACTGGTTCAGTTGTAGCTTTCCATCATCGAATGAACATCAGATTTCTGTGGGCGCCATTTGTAACTCGGCCTGGTAGAGCACCAGATAAACAATAAACAAATCAGCTGGGTTCTTGATGTATTTTATTCGACATGAGGATAATAATAGTCAATGCCCTGTAAAATACAAATGCCATATTTTAAATATAAATAACAATCATAGCAAAACAGTCCTATTCTGCTATATGGCATTTAATCAATCAATTAATTAAATAAACGATATGTAAACTTATCAGATTACAATATATAAGAAAAATAACTATGTTCTGATATGGTCATCAATATTTAATCTTGATGAAGAAAGCAATAAGTAAACCTGTTTAATGACCATTGTTTCAAGGTGATTACAGCAATCATGTGAATTTACGGTTATCTGATTTTGACATGTTTCGTATCAAAAATATGAAAAATACATTGTTAAACAAAAACTATGCAAATAAGCTAGCAACATATAAAGCAAAGCACAAAGCAACAAATAAAGCAGCTAAAAACAAAGCAATAAGCTAAGCCAACAAAAATACACTTAGCTTACCTCACATATCGTGCAAGTGGCACACTGCTATTTACAATATCATTTAGTCAACTGGAAATCTACATCTTGACAATATCTGACCACCTGCATAACAAAATGGTTAATTATAACGCTTTGTCATAAATAGATATTGAATAACATTATTAAACGTATGATAAAAATATTATATGATTTACTTATTGGAAATCTAATTTACTCCATTTATTTACATTTGAAATATGTTTACAACATTCATACGACATACTCGATTACTCCATTCATTCATGTACATTTATCGATCGTATTTAAATACCTATTCAATCATTCTTCGGATTATGTGGTTTTATTGTGTATTAAATGTTTTAGACGTTTTTAAAACAGATTATAACAAATATTTACATCGAAATCTGTTTATCTGGTTCTCTGTACATTTACTCAACGTGTTTAGTTAATGTAATTTTAACAACGGTCATGTTTAAATCTCATGCAAACTCATTTACTCCGATCTTTCAAACTGCATAAAATATTAAAAATCTGGACCATTATTATTTGTGGAAATTGTTATTTACTAACTAGAAAAGAAACTGACCTGAGATAGAAATAAGTTTACTCCAAGAATGTAATATAGTATCACAAAATACTGGGACGAACAAAAACACCTTCGTCTCCTTCCAAATTCAATTGTGGTCTGACAAAGAAAGGTTAGAAGAAAAAGAAATAAAACCGCCAAAGGAAATTACCCAATGAAATTGCAGAAAAGACTTGCGGTTTAACCACCCGTTAAACGGAAAATACCGAACCGAACATAAGAATTCAAAATTCAAAGATCGTCACTGTCATATGGTCCAAGTCGGGAAATGTCATATACAAATATAAAATTATAAATAACTATCATATATTACTAATTACTATCAGTAATTAATCAGAAATAGCTAATCTGAAATATTAAAAATATAATTAACATTATTTCAAAATATGTACAACCCCCCTAAACTGCAGGCTATCACATATATACTTTTTTATTTTAAAAGATGATAAAATAATAACTGGAGTTGAAATGACAAAGAATGAAATTTTATTGACTTTATGGAAAACTTCCCTAGTTATACAATACCTAAATTGCTTATTGTAGGATTCATTTCAGTTTTTATTTCTTGAATAACATTAATAAAATAATAGATCTATACGAAAGTAAATATGTTCTTATTCAGGGTTGTAACAGCATTCACAACAGGTAAATATAAAGGAAATATGCCTGTTTCCTTATTATACCCCAACAAATGACGTCGCAAAGGGTATATAGTTTTTGATTGTTCCGTCAGTCTGTCCATCCGTCCGTCCGTCTGTCACCACTAAGTCAGTTCACCATTTGTCCTGCTTATTTCTCCTACATTTTAAGATAGGAAGTATTTAGTTTGCAGAGTGATTGTGTATATATATCACAGATTTGCACGCTGTTTGAATTTTGTTTTTTGCTGATTTTTTTTTCATTCAAAAATAGCATGAAAAACAGTAAATTTCGTTATGCTGTACAAGTCTTTCAGGGAGTAACCTCTCATCAGCAGCAGTATAATAATAAAATATGTATTGTTGAACTTCGTCACTTTTAGGCTAGCTAATGCTTATAGGGTACATAATTTGTCCGGATAACTCCTATTGTACGTTCTAAGGTAGGAAGCATCATTTTGTTGATTGATTGTCATTCGATGGAGATGTGTATTCTTCTTCCGTAAATTGCTAGTTTCCGTGTAAGACAGCCCATACAAGACAAGATCGCGTGAAAATATCTTCCACGGGTAATCTTCCAATCCAATGTTGCAATTTGTTCGACGTCACAGTTATTACCATAATAAACTCTACAAGGAATAGCGGATGTTTCTTTCCTTCTGTTTGATCGTGGAATTCAATAGTTTCTTACATTCGACCAAATTGAAGATCGGGATATCTTCCACTTGTGTGAGATATTTTTCTCCGTTTGCCCTAGTTGCACTAAAAAAAGACGAAATTTCTCCCACTCATGGAAGATATCCCTTATCGTCAATAAAGTCTTGTATAAGAAACTATTATTCTTTGATTTTTGATTTCTTTTTCAAACATATGCTTTGTTGAACTTTTGTCATTTTAGGAGAAATACTTTTTATATGGTAAATCAAATTCACATTAACTTCGGTATTTAGTTATTTGTTACCACTGGGTCGATGCCACTGCTGGTGGATTGTTAGTCCCCGAGGGTATTCACCAGCCCAGTAGTCAGTACTTCGATGCTGACCCGAAAGCCGATTCTATTTGAAATCTTACAATATCTTTTTTTTTTTTCAATTCTGTTGAAACTAAGGAGTATCTCCCTCATGCAAAGCTCTGTCCTTAGCTGATTTTGGCTTTCTATTTAGATCATATTTGGTAATTTGTTCTTTATCAGTTTTTAAACATCTTTGACTTTATGGTCTTCCAAACGTTTAGATTTTATCTGCACTGAAGAGACATAAGTTGTCGAAATGCGCATATGCAGAATCAAAATTCACAGTTACTTCGGTATTTAGTTATTTGTTTAACTCCACTTAAAGTATTCTAGATAAGAAGAGTTTATTTTGCCTGATGATTGTGCTTCTATAAGACATATGCACACTATTTGGATTTGAGTTTTCATAATTTTTGAATAATGCAGAAACCGATTTGTGGGAGCATTGGGTATGTGCGCGTGCTCACTAAGGTTTTTTATACTTGCATGTTTTCACCAATTTATAAAGCTTAATGTATGAGTGGTCAGTGTGAATATAAGTATGAGAAGGAGAGGAAATTACTAACACAGTTTTCCTAGATTATCATAAAACTCAGTTGGAAATCTTAATCTGTACATAGGATAGTGACTCCCAGATGTTCACCACATAGAAATAATATTTAGCGATAAAGATCATTATAACCACAAGTGTTTCAAGCAAAAGGGCATCTGCTTCATAAAGGAAATATATGTTTTCAAAAGTTAATTGGTTACTCTAATTACTTTATTTCCTTTTATACACTCCACCAAAAGATAAGCATCACCTAATTCCTTACATGTTCATCATATTTAAGCTGTATTGAGGAACGGGGTTTTTGTTCAAAACACTACGAATTAGATTGAAGATCGATGTTGTTATTGTTGATACAAAGGTAAGACAATAATTAACATTCCTATTTGTGCTTTAGGTGACAGTTTTAGATATTCAACGTAACGTTTGGATACAGGGGAGATAATCCAATTTTACGACATTTTAAGAGAATGATTTCCCCTAATGTGACGGAATGCAAAAACAAAACCATTTCTTCGCTGAATTTGGCCATTAAATTATTGTTCTGTCAATGTTAAGGTCATTTTAAAGACAGGCATGAATTCTAAAACTTTCGAGCAAAATTGTTGATAATCTTTAAAATTTTGAAATCTGAGTTGTTTTTTTTTATTTCAGAACAACATCCCAATGCCTGTCTAATTTCAAAATGGTAAGGGTTTATTGGATTCAGAGACTGTAGAAGTGTCCAAGTAATGATTTCCGGCCTACCAACTTTTTTTTTTGGCCATTGTTTGGTCGGATTTCGGTAAAATTTGGTATTTTTTTCAAATATATTAATTCTCAGAAAATCGTTTTCCATAATTGTGAGGCATGGCTATCCTGATCTTTACGTTTTTGGTCAAAATTGAAAATTTAGTCGTTTTTGAACATTTTAAGGGAACATGGAAACTTCTGGAATGATTTTTTTTCCAAATTTTAGGAAAAACACTTTGACTTTCTTTGATCAAATTTTGACGCTTTCCAAATCCGTTACAAGAATAAATTAAAGCATAAAATTAACATTTGTGGAATTTTGTACCACATTTACCCCATGAAAATGATCTGGTAGCAAGCAAATTTGAACTCACAATGTTCCAAATTGTAGTAAGTGTTGAAACTGGTAATCTCATACTGAAAGAATATATCAAAATGATCAAAGACAATTATAATTCATTCACAATCTTTAAATTATAAAGTTACATTTGAAATATTTATGCCCCAATATTGGACGCAGTTTGGGAGGCATTCTCAGTAGAAGGGATAACAATGAGACACTTGACATATTTTTAAAATATTTTCTCGGTTAGTGGCAACGCTTTAAGCAATGCAAAATATTATTAAAGTTTCCTACCTATGGTATTCAGTACCGTTTCGATCTTTTAGTCTTTTCAGTAGAAGATTATGTGATATAGACCGTGTTGTGTGTAGCAAAAGTTATTTAATTGATATTTCTATTTCAAAGACTGCATCTTTCCACAAGAATTGAATCAGGGATGTTGCGAAATGTTTACCCTGATTAAATAAGATGAAGCTTCTAACATGTAATTGACCAATCACTACCAACGACTTATCTGACATTCGAGTTAATGACAAAAAATTAATTATAAATAAAGACATGGCCTTTTCCTATTAAAACAAAGAAAGGCATCGGTAAGGAAACACTTTTCTTCTCGATATATTTTAACAATATGCACTGAGCTGAACACTATGATACCAACAATAAACGATTTGCTGCTATGACATCACTATTGGTAGATACTTTAACGTGATTCTCAGTCGGAGACATTCATTTGGTCTCTCTAATTCAGCTGCCGTTACAAATGTTTTCACTCAAAATATTCAATAGTTATCTTGTTAAAGAATAAGACTGGTATATTAATTGTTTATAAAATTATGTTTCTGGTCGAATCCTTATTTGTAGATTGTGTAAGAACCTTGATCTAGTTACAGCCCGTGTCTTTGGTATGGCGATATTTTGGTAGTATACGTAAATCTCGATCCAATAACATATACAGAGAAAAAATAATTATCTTAAGTGATACAAATACTTAGTAATTATCTTAAGTGATACAAATACTTAGTAATTATCACTAATACAAGTAGCACAACTTTATTTATATTGAGTAATTCAAATACTTAGTTATCATTTTGGTAAAAGTGAGTATTAAAACTTTTAATAACTGTAAATTATTCAAATACTTAGTCATTATCTTAGTAATAGTGAGTAATAAATTCAAACAAAACAAGTAAACAATATTCCAACTGATAGTAATTTCAAGTAAAATTAACAGACATTTACAGTAAAAAAAAACAATTACTTAGTAAATGTAAGAAATGGGGAATCGAAATCAGTAATTAAGAATCAATTTTAGTTATGTACTTACTAAAAACAAGTAAACAAAATATTAGTTTGTAATATATTTTCTAATGTATAGATCTGAACATGTCTGAACCGAAAATATTACGTCAAGAGAAAATGAAGGGGACAGAATGTAAGATCTTAAATGCAAAGGTCGAAAAAGTTCTTTTTAAAACATGATAGACAAAATTTCGTGAATAATACAATAACAAAACTTGTTAGTTGAAATGATCACTGATCAAGATAAATTTCTTAATGAAGCTAACTCTTTTTTTTTCAAAATATGAATCCCCCCAAAGAAAAAGACACCATAAATAATATTTATGTTATGAAGGAAAGCCAATTCCATGATATTCAAACATTAAATAATGTAGAGAAAACTGGAAGTAAAAATTTTTATTTCTATTTTCAAATTAGTGAAATGTCAGTCATACTAGAATGTAGAACAATAACATAACTAAAGGTGTTAATTCCAGACAAAAAAAAAAAAAAAAAAACTGGCGTCCTATTAATCCCTCACAGCTGTTAATAAATTTACCTCCAGTTCTATTACAGAAAGGATAAAATCATTCCTCATAATTAACAGTGATCAAACAGATGTTAATCCAGGTCTTTAAAATGGACAAACTAATAGACTGATATATGATATAAAGTTTATCAAAGAACAAGAGATTTCAGGCATTCTCCTCTTTAACGATTTTGAATAGGTATGCTGTAACACAAAACTGCTATCATTCATAAGCCGAATTCCGCCGAACACTGGAAAGGTATGCAGGCATGTCAGTCAATATTATTCAAAATTTACTGTCTTTGGAAGAACAATAATATCAAAATAGATAACAAAACATTGTTCTACAAAAATTGGGAAAAATGGAACACATCTAGAAGATAAACAATTTGATACATCAGATAATTTTTTTATGTAAAACGATTTCACAGAAAGATATAAAAGAACAAATTTTGTTATATATCAGGGTTTAATACAATAAGTTATGTCTTACTTCAAATATATAAACATTTCAGTGAATGATCTGAGTAGTCAACAACTACCTAATATAATAACATTATTCTTCAAATCTAAGAAGGGCTCACGAGATACGCATAATATTATAAATAGTAAAATTTCAGAACTGAGATGTGAGTTTCAATGGTAACAATGAATTCAGTTGGAAAAATAGTCATACCTTTCCTTTAAATATTACTAAAAACTCAAAACTGCAGTGGAGTCAGTATAAAATAGCTCACAGGACATTAGGGAACAATGATTTTCAACATAAAATAAGATATCTGTAACAAATAAATGTACATTTAGCGTGCAAGAGATTGAGAATATTAAAAACATTTTTTGGTCATGTCAGAAAGTTGAAAAGCTTTTGAATGATCTTCAGTTGTGGATTTTTTTAAAACACTGGATAGAATTACCTTAAATACAATGATTGTTCTGTTTGAAATACCTCAAAAACCAGGCATGAATCATATAAGAAATTTGATATTATCAATAACTAAATTGTATGTATATAGATCAAAACTTCGAAACGAAAATGAATTTTATTGCTTTAAAAACTGAAATACAATATACTATTAGAAACAGATATATATTTTATAAGAAAATCACTAAAAAAATCATATCTGCTGGAACCAATTGCTTCCTAACATATGAAACAAAGCAGATGGACAAAATTTTGTTAAAATTTAGATATTGCAAGTATACACATAAATTTGGTTTTCGGGCCAGCACCGAAGTACTGGCTACTGTGTTGGTGAATAACCCCTGGGACTAACAGTCCACCAGCAGAGACATGTGGAAACGATTAACACAATTCAAAAGTTACTGTTAATTTAGTTTTTGCATATGCGCATTTCGACAACTTATGTCTCTTCAGTGCAGATAAAATCAAAATATTTGGAAATCCATATACCAAAATATGTCTAAAAGATGATAAAAAAAACAATTTATCAATAAGTTCGAAATACTAAAGCCAAAATTAGGAACGGACAGAGCTGTGCGAGAGGGAGATACTCCTTAGTTTTGAACAGAATTTGTTAAATTAAGATATTGCAAGGTTACGAATAAATTCGGTTTTCGGGTCAACACCGAAGTACTGGCTAAAGGGTTGGTGAATACCCTCGAGGATTAAATGATGCTGAAAGATATATGATTTTCTATGTAATGTGTGTAGCACTTGTGTGCTTGAGATGACAATTTTATTTTTATCTAGTGTGTTGTGGACATCATAGATGGATTATGTCTTTAGCTCACCTTGCTATGCCAGGGTGAGCTTTGTCATAACTTGGCGTCCAGCGTCCGTCCGTCGTCCGTCCGTCGAAAACTTTTCATTTAAACATATCTAAAACCGTTGGGTCAGTTGGAACGTAACTTGATCACAAAAGTCCTTTGGTGTTCCCCTTTGCAAAATATATCCGACAAGTCCGCATGTCATTCATGATGGCTGCTAGAGGGATCTTTGTTGAAAATTGGACCCTATTTTCAAAGATCTTCTCCTCTGAAACTACTGTGCCATTTGGAACCAAAACTTTGAGCTTCCCCTTTAAAAATGTGTCCGGCAAGTTCGTGTCATAGCCAAGATGGCTGCCAGCAGGGAACGTGAGTTTATCATTTGACCCTATGGGAAAACATACAAACATCTTCTCTGAATAGTCCTTGGGTGGTTCCCTTTAAAAAAAGATGTGTCCGGGAAGTCTGCATGTAATCTAAGATGGCCGCAAGCCGAACTTTGTCAAAAAATGGACCCTATGTTCAAATACCTTTTTGAATCAACCTTGGTCACAATTGTCCTTAGGTGGCCCTTTAAAAAAATGGGTCCGGTAAGTTCATAGCATATCGAAGATGGCTGCCAGTAAGGGATATGGTTATAACATTTGACCCTATGGGAAAACATTTTCTTCTCTGAAACCGTTGAGCCAATTGGAACCAATCTTGGCTACAAAAGTCCAAGTTTTATCCCTTTAAAAATATATCCGTCACGTCAGCATGTTATCTAAGATGGCCGCTAGCTGGGAACTTAATCACAAATTGGACAATATATGCAAAACTCCTTTCAAAATACTGGGCAAATTCGAACCAAACTTGGTCAAAATTGTCCTTATATGGCCCCTTTAAAAATGAGTTTGGCAAGACAGCATTATATCCAAGATTGCCACCAGAGTGGAACGTGGTTTTAACATTGGACCCTATGGAGAAACAAATTCAAAGATCTTTTCCTCTATAAGTACAAGGCCAATTAGATTCCTTCTTGGTCATAGTGGACCTTACTTGGTCCCCTTCTTAAAATGTGTCCGACATGTCCACAGACCAACTAAGATGGCGGCCAGCTTGGGACATATTTTCACATTGGAACCTATGGGGAATTGTAGTTAGACATTTCTTCTGAAACTGTTTGGCCAAAAGGAACGAAACTTTGTCACACAAGTCCTAACTTGGAAACCTTCCAAAAAGTATCCGGCAAGTTGGCATCACATCCAAGATACCCGGTAATGGACCTATGGACAAATGTTTTTGAAGATCTCCTTCTCTGAAACTACAGGACCAATCAGAACCAAACTTATCATAATAGTCCTTAGTTGGCCCATTTCAAAAATGGTCTTGCAAGTCAGTAAAACATTCAAGATGGCCGCAAGAGGGGAACATAATTGAACATTGGACCTCATGGGGAACATTTCAAAGGTCACATTCTATAAAGTCCATAGGAGGTTCCCTTTCAAAAATATGTCCAGCAAGTTTGCATCACATCCAAGATAGCCAGCAATGGTTAACATAGTTTATCATTGGACTCTAGGCTGAAATGTATTTTAAAATCTTCTCTTCTGAAACTACCTGACCAATTTAAACTAAACTTGGTCACAATAGTCCATAGTTGGCCCCTTTCAAACAAATGTCTAGAAAGTCTGGATGCCATCCAAGGTGGCCGCCAGAGGGGAACATAGTATAGCAGTACCCTATTGGTAAGCATTCAAGAATCTTATCCTCTGAAGCCGCAAAGACAATTGGAACAGGCCTTGAACACACTAGTCCTTGGGTGGTCCCCTTTCACAAATGTGTCTGCCAAGTCTGCACTTCATCCAAGATAGTGGCAAGCAGGAAACTGAGTTAAACATTTGACGCATAGGAAAACATATTCAGTGATCTCCTCTGAAAAGAATTTGCAAATTAGAACCATTCTTGGTCATATTAGTCCTTAGTGGCTGCCCTTTAAAAAGTGTTTGTGGCCAGTATGCATTGCATCTAAGATGTCTGCCAGTGGGTAACATAGTTTCATGTTGAACCCCATGGGAAATCATTAAAGGATCTTCCCTGCAGCCGCTAAGTCAACTAAAACAAAACTTGGGCAGAAAAAAAATGTACCCGGCAAGTCCACACCTCATAGGAGATGGCCGCAAGCAGGGAACGTTGTTTTATATTAGACACCTAGGGAAAACATATTCAAAGACCTTCTCCTCTTAAAGTATGTGACCAATTATTAATATACTTGGTCACAATGGTCGTGAGTTTGTCCCCTTTGTAAAATGTGTCCAGCATGTCCGCATACGGGAACATAATTTAACCTGGGAGATCATTCAAAGAACTTCTCCTCTGGAATAATCGGATCCAAGTTAGGCTCAATGGTACTTAGATGGCCTTCTTCAAGAAAGGTGCCAGTCGGTCTGCGCCACATCAAAAAAAAAAAAAAAAAAAAAAATGCCAGTGTGAACATAGTTAAATTTTGGATGATCAATGGAATTCAACGGCTCAGTAGTCAGTACTTTGGTACTGACCAGAAAGGCGATTTTATTTGGAACATTACAATATCTAAATTTTTGTAAATTTTATTGAAAACTAAGGAGTGCCTCCCTTGTGCGAAGCTTTGTCCTAGTTGATTTTGACTTTACATTTTGATCATGTTGGTTATTTGTTCTCTATCATTTTTTAAACATCTTTGAGTTGATGTTCTTCCAAACGTTAAGAATTTATCTCCACTGAAGAGACATAAGTAGTCGAAATGCGCATAATCAGAAATCAAATTCACAGTAACTTCGGTATTTAGTTATTTTTCTATAAGCAAACTTAAACATTGGGATTATTTTGACTTAATGTGTCAACCATGTTCCTCTACCGGATTCGACTTTACTACCGAAGTTGCATGTTCACCAAGGTGGGTGTCTTATAAGAAGCAGGAAATGCTTACTCTACCGGTGTTCCTGATCTCACCAATGTTTTTTATTTGGTCCGTGTTCTTCATTTTTTGTATGTGTGTGTGTGTATGTCTTCATTTTTCTCTTCTGTGCAGTGCACATGTCATGTCTTTGATTATTTGTCTGTCTGATGTTGCCATTGTCCTTGGATTGTTTGTTTATGATTGACGGTATGTTTTTCTTTCAGATGTAAATACTGTATGATTGTCATAAGTAGATCACTGCTTTAACATGCAATTATTAGAAAGGAACTTGTTTTGAACCCCTGTGGGATTAAACTGTTATTGTATTCATTTTATTTCTATTTTTTTTTATTTTGATTTCAAATGAATCACTTTATCTTTAATATCCTGATATTTCCCCTGCGGACGACCTAGCAGGATTATCATCAATTTACTTTTTCTTACATTTCAAGAAACCGATGACAAAAAAGATAGATTTATTACTTGTGTAGCAGAATCTAGTTTAAAATAAAAAAGAAGTAATCAATAGCAATTAACTCTCCATTATTTATTAACATATCAGCCTTCTGTTTTTTTTTTTTTCACAGTAAATCTGGGTCATAGGCCTTTTCAAGTTCTTGTTATGAGGTTTGCTCAGTGCAGTCTGGCGTTAGACCAGAGAGACTTCGAGTACCACTTGCACAGTTGTTTGTACTTTTCGTAGGTTGCAATTTATCAATGATTTCAAAATTAATATGAAAAGTGGAGTCAAAAATGTCATTTCTATGGAAATCAAGGTCCGATGCTCATCTTTGCTACAAATATTCAACTTTCCTTCTTAAAACAGTATCAAGAATTAAATTTTAACGCTTTAGCTTTCAAAACAACAGAAAAATATACTCATGGTAAAAAAATCACAGAAGATGCTTTGGTAAGAGAATGTATAATCTACTCCTCAAAATTGATGAATAAATGACATTTATATCAGATACTTTGGTAAAAAGTTTGCAAAAAGTCCCATTTCAGATTGTTTTTCTATATTTCAGTAACTTTTCATATTGTTGGCATTCATAAAATTTAGATATTTTTTACTTCTAAATGGCACAAAATATGTATTTATGTCTCCAAGTTCATTTCGAGTAATACACTATAATATGCAACCTTAAAAAAAAAGACTAATTTCTGAAATATTTTACCCTGTGAATTCTATGGAAATGATTTGCGCTTTTTTGGTCTAGTGTTACTGGGTCTGGTAGTGCAGGGATTGAATTTTTCTGAAATAAATTTATTGTGAAGATATGCTTGTTTTAGGTGCTGTTTATTTTTCTCTTGCTGTCACAATGGGTAAAGCCTGTCCTACTCGATGTAGCCTAACTCAAGCAGATTGACTGACACTTGCATATGACATGCATAATATTTCAGTGATTGCTTTCTTATATTTTTTTATCTATTTATTTTATTTATTTATTTATTGTTGTTGTTTTTTTTTTTTTTTTTTTTTTTTTTTTTTTTTTTTTTTATTTTTGTTTTGTTTTGTTTTGTTTTGTTTTTTGGTGTCAAATGTGTAATCATCATTAAGATCAAAATAACAAAAAACAAAAAAAATCATGATGAAAAAGAAAGGAGATGGGGTTAATGTCAAGGTGACATCATCCAATATCCAGTTTAAAACGACCCAAAACAAAGCATCTAGGGGTCACTGTACGGTTTTTAACACAGTGAGGATCCTCACACAATATAACAAGCCCTAAATGGCCCCAAAAAGGTAAAAAAAGTGATCAATTAATGGAAACAAACCACATCCAATAACCCAAATATCAAGAAACTAAAATTTTATAAGTAGACAAGGACAAGCCAATGACCATCGTATTCCTGACTGGGACAGGCGCAACAATTGCGGTGGGGTTAAACTATATATTCAAACAAGATATTCATCTAAGCAATAAAAAAATCAAGGTCAGGGGTGAACTATATCTTGTGTCATTTAAGAAAGAGAAAAATGCTGTACATTTTGAGGAAATCAGCTCGAGGGATGTAATATTTTTTTCACTTTCAAATCGTTTCATTTCATAATAGTCTTGTTACAGATTAACTTAGGGGTCTAAGTCCCCCCTAAGCAATCCTGTGAAACCTGCTGATTATATTGGATAAATTAATCAGGAAGTAAACTAACCAAAATTACGTCACAGAATTAACAACATTTTACTAATCTGATCATTATGGCTTTAAAAATCATACTCATTACTTTTTGAAAAAATAAGTTATAAAGTGTTTTCTTTTTTTTCAATAGCTTGTTATCAAGCTTTTATTCATTTATTCTTTTTCTATATTCTCTAACAAACAAATGAAAATATTGATTTCATTGCTTTTCTCTTCTGAAAAATAATATGTTTTATAAATACTAAAGGCTAACACAGTTAAGAAATATATGAAACAGTACTCATTTTCATCAAAAATTTTATAAACAAGGAGACTAAATGTTTTAAAGAAACTTTTATTTCAAAATTGACTTTTTTTCAAAATATTTTATTTGAACCCAAAAATTGCTCGATTTCTTACACAATAAAAAAAGTTTTACTCTTCAATTTTCATTACAATTACAAAGTTTATTTTCTGATATTTTCAACTTGAAAACTAATTACTTATTTGGTAATATAAACTGCAACAGTTTCCATCGAAATATTTTTAATTGGTGTTCTGTGAATAAATCAAATATATGTGTATTTAGATAATAGATTGTTTTCTATACCAACAATTAACTCCAATTGGAGATACAAATAACTAAATACCGAAGTTACTGTGAATTTAAATTCTGCATATGCGCATTTCGACAACTTATGCGCATTTCGACAACTTATGTCTCTTCAGTGCAGATAAAATCTAAATGTTTGGAAGACCATGAACTCAAAGATGTTTAAAAACTGATAGAGAACAAATAACCAATACGATCTAAATTTAAACAAAAGATTTATCCCTAAAAAGGTATAAAATTGTTTACCTGTAATCTCTATTATCTCAAAGTTAAACAAAAGCAAATTTGTTCCATTCTTTAAGTTCAGTTTACTATTTCTAGACATCGTCTGCCGTTTGACATTATCCCGTTTTCCACCTCAAATAAATTTTAAACTTTGTGATTCCATTTCTTTGATATACTTATTTGGTACGCTTACTACACTAGCTAAAAGGTAACTTTCGGAATTATCAAAGCGTATATAATTAGAATGTTCCCTAAAATTGTCAAATTTCTCTACTCCTATTGTTAAAAAAACCTTTTCATATCCGAAACTTTTTTTTCCGGTTTAGACTTTCACATTCTTTTTATTGTGACAAACATAAATACCTAAGACTTTAACAGGATTTTCCGCCCCGTTTATATTTTCTACCTTATCCTTACACTGTTTCAATTTTCCAACCCATATACCCTATATTTTCTTTTTGTTCAAACTAAAACCTGAAAACGATCCAAATGTTTTTATTTCGTTTAGGGATACGGATATTACTCCATTTGAACCAAACAATAAAGTGGCATCATCGGCTAGTTGATATATTTTTAATGTACGTGTAACTCCATCTAACTTTAATTGAATTCTTTTCAAATTTTTACTCGATCTAAGTCTCAAAGCAACTATGACTACTGAAAAAAAAAAACAGAAACAAATAAAAGCGCAGATAAAGGACATTTTTTTTAATACCTGAAGTATTTTGAAAAACAAAAATCGGGAATCCAACCATTGTTTGCCGCACATGATTATACATTAATGTATAGAGTTTCAGTAGTTATAGGTTATGCATATCCCGTGGCCGCCGCCTTGCCGCGCCCACGGGATATGCATAACCAGTATAGGGTTATAGAATAACAAAAAAGTTTTAACACCCCCTCAAAAAAACAGTACACCGAAAAGAAAATAGTTACACAGAAAAAGTGATAAAAACATTTTTTGACCCCCCCCCCAAAAAATGTGAATCTTCATTAATTTTATTGTTTTTATTAGTGTAAATAATTTCAATAAATATTTAATTAAAAAATCAAACCAATATTTTATATTTTTAAATTCCTGTATTAATCTGATCAGTATTGTATTTCTAAAGACATATTGATGAAAATAGACGGATGAGCAATTAAATATGAATAGACGAAATCGATCATTGTAAATAGTTACATGGTTGTCAAGAGTATGTTTACATGTTGTCGTCATAACAAAAAAAATTGAACATTTTATTGGAATTTTCGTTAATTTGATGTTCATTATCATAACATTATAGCAAACACTCACATCTTTAAGTTTAAAGTACTTGTGATTTATAACTGACCATGGCGGATAAAATAAAGCAAATTGCTAAATTTTCTGAAGATGCCATTAATATGGTATTACAGACATTAACAGAAGAACAGTGGACTTATTTCAAAGTTGGGTTTAATATTCTTTCTTCAAATCTTGGAGAAAAAAAAGAACGAAATAAAGTAGAGCCAAAAGAAGTTAAGATAACGGATGAAACCATTTTCAAGGAGCATATTCTTCTTCAGATTCAGAAACGAGTAGTTGAGGCAGAAAGACAGGAGACTAATAATGTTCTTTCCATAATTGTTGATTTTAAGATAAAAACCGACTACACATCATCTAGTATTGAAGAA